>JAMKCH010013411.1:0-44297 GCA_023653785.1 Ophioderma brevispina | reverse complement strand
GGTCAGTTTTGAGGAATACCCCTTGTAGAGTGGTTAACCACTGTTGGGTATACCTCTGAGGTCTCGGTCCTCTCAATTGTAATAATAAATAAATACCTTTCTAATACTCCAGTTGGCAGAATTCCAGCAAATATATTATAGAACCATTCATTGTAAGGTAATTTATCCAGTGCTCCTCTGGATGATAGATGTTCATATAACTGGCTATTTTGCTTCTGTAACTGCACTTGGAATACTTTAGTCTGCAGGATTAACAGAGTGAAATGACAAAAGATGTGACAAAATTGTGTGATCTCGGGGCCGGGGGTTCTCAAGATTGGTTTGGATAGGGACATACCTCCAAGAGTCAGAAAGCAGGATCCATATTTATTCAAATTTGTACTGAAAATGGGATCCATAGATATGGAGACAAATTTGCAAATTTTTTTTCAAAATTTTCCACTGTTTTAACAACTTGGGGAATTTTGGCCCCAGATTATGGATATTTGCCCAATTTTCTGAAATATTGAAAGTATTGAAAAAGTGGCCCTGATCTATACCAAAATTACCATTAAATGGGGTCATTTATTTAATGGAACTAAAGGCGGATAATGAGACCCAATTTGGAGGTGTGCCCCTGTACAGTCAACTGTGATGAGTACAACCTGGGAATCCCAGTGGCAAGTACACAATGAAATCTGGTGGGGAAAGAGTCATGGGTAATAACATTTGACTTCTACTTTTATTTTGTTCATTTCACGGGGAGGTGCTTCTATCTGTGTGGGCTTCATCCTGCTTTTTGTGAGCGAATTAAGCAATCATTTATGAAAGACAATGGAATAAACAAAGACAATTACCATATTAACAACATGTCCCTTCACTTTATTTAGATAGCTGAAAATGCGGATGGTCACCCAGTATGCATCTACATCCTCATGATTGGTGAAGATGTCATTTACTGCTGTTGCTATGGCAATAAAGGATTCCTGTTCCTGGTTCTGAGGCTATAAATAACAAGAGAGATAAAACATCACTTGGTAGCTAGTGTGTACTGGACTGTGTATTTGAATGACTTTAGTCCCAGTCTAACAGGGAGGGGCTTGTTACAACCCCCAAAAGTTTTTTTTGATCTGTCACCAAAGACACTTAAATGAATAACCAAATGCCAACTGTATTTGAAGAGTTGATTTCCAAAAGGACCTAAATCCACTTTTCATAGCGCTGAGAAAATAACTTTTTTTTAAATAACCACATTGAACTTTATCAATTCATATAATTTTGTGGTCAAAGAAAGATCCCACTTGTAGAAGCCAAAAACCACATTAGTTTTACTATATGATTTGACAGGGTTTTCTATGTAGTTCTTTATTTATGTGTGAAGTACTCATAGATTTAGGCCCTTTTGGAAAACATATTGCAGACTAAATCTGGGCCCAAACGACTTTCCCATAAAACCATGTTCTCAAAACAAGATTCACCCTAAAGGGAATCTTTAAAAGGTGGGAAGTGATTGAACTCTTCAAGTTATGATATGAGTGGTTTTCAAGAAGGCCACCCTATTTTGAGTATTTTTAGCAAACCAAGATTTTATGTTTGAAGTATTATAAAAAAAACCAAAAGAACAAAAAAATCACAAATTTTTCTTTTGGGGGGTTTATTTGACAAGAATGATATAACAACAATTTTCATTGAAGAAATTGGATTCTTGTCTTTTTTTATAAGAAATTACCAACTTTTCAAAAATCCAATACTTTTCTGGAATATTTCCGGGGGAAAATGCGGTTGGAACCCTAACTTTGATGAACGAGCACTGGAACCGTCAAATTAGTGTCAAATGTTGTATGTGTATGTTTTTACACTTGTTATCTTATTCTACTAATAACTTAATTTTGACCCAAAACGGGATTTAGGCCCTATAGGCCCTTTTAGAAATCGACTCTTCATCAGTTGTGGTATGGAAAAGTTGAGGAGGAGGGTAAGCTGGTTACCCTGGTAGACGAAAAAGAAAAAGAATATCACCTACAAGAGCGCCGGCTCGGAGAGAGCCAACAGCGGTCATCCAGCAATGTGGGCATGCTGCCTTGCATGTTTGGGCGGGGAAACCCACGGCTAGGGCCACCGCCGAAAACGGAGGATTGACGTCAGGAAGGGCATGGTCAATTCTTTTTTTTTGTTGCCTCCAATAAATCCTCATGGCGTACATCATAAAAATGGCATCAACCAGGCCCGAAGTTGGGATGAGATGGGCGGCACCTGCCTACCTTAAAAAGGAAGGTGCGAGGAATCACCTTGAGTCTCGCAGGTGCCGCCTTCCCAATGACGGTATAATTTAGTAAGCACGATAGACGCTGGAGAGCTGAGAGGTGGTAGTTGGGAGTTGGAAAATTTGGGGAAGTTTGTAATTTGAAAGGGAGAAAGGGGTAAGATAAGTGAAGAATTGAGGAGGAGAGGGAAGGTGGCCGTGTGCAGGACGGTGAGGTGATGAGAGGGGAGGGGGCTAGGATGTTGGGTAGAGGGATAGAGAAGTTAAAAAGTGGTGGGCAGGAAATAGTAAGGGATGGGGGAGTGGAGTCTTGGTGTGAAAGAAGAGTTGTGTTTTGTGACAAGGTGGTGGAGGTGAGAAG
Organism: Ophioderma brevispina; assembly: GCA_023653785.1. Classification (NCBI taxonomy): domain Eukaryota; kingdom Metazoa; phylum Echinodermata; class Ophiuroidea; order Amphilepidida; family Ophiodermatidae; genus Ophioderma; species Ophioderma brevispina. The sequence goes on along the minus strand of JAMKCH010013411.1, from coordinate 41,694 downwards.
GAAAGAGCGCGATAGGGCGATAACAGTCATAATGGTTTCGAGGAAAGGAAAGGTAGCGAGGTTGATATGTGGCTATGCACCACAGTGTGGAAGGAAGCGTGCAGGAAAGGAAACAGTTTTATGACAGTTGGCCGGAGGAATGGGAGGTTGCAAAGTGTCGGTGAATTGGTTTTATGTGTTGGTGATTTGAAGGGGCATGTGAGGAAAAGGATCAATGTCGAAGGGTTCACAGGGAAATGGGTTTGGGGAGGAATTTGGAAGGAGGAAGAATTGTTGTTGGAGTTTTGTGATGTGTTGAAAAAGAGATGTGTGTGGAAATATATGGTTCAAGAAAGAGGACAAAAGGAAAGTGCATTTTAGCCTCAGTGGGCACGAGGAGGAAGAGAAGGACACAAGAGGAAAGGCCCGAAGAGCAAATTTCTGAAGAATGTTAAGGTGATTCCAAGAGAATTGCAACACAGGTTGGTGGTTGTAGATGTGGATCAAGAGGAAGGTGAAAAAGGTGGTGAGGAAGGGAGGGCATGAGAGGAGGAAAGTGTGGTAGGTGTGAAAGAAGAGACAAGAAAGAATTTGAGATGGAGAGTTGGGGAGCTTTTGGGGACTGATGTGATCAGATTTGTGGGGGTGTTTTAAAAGGTGGTGTACCGGCATGTGAGAAGTGTGCAGGAAAACGGAAAGGTAGGCAGACAGGAAGAGACCAGGGTGGTGGAATGCTTGAGGTGAAGGAGCGATTGCGAGAAGAAGGATGCAGTAAGGAATGAGAAAAAACAGTACGGAAGAGAATAAAAGTAAGGTATAGAGGCTAAAGAAGCGAGCAAAGGAAAGTGAATGCAAAGGCTTTGAAGGAGGAGGCAGAGAAGGGGTGAGTGAGTTGAGAGAGATTCCAAACAAGGTGTAAGATGTCCTGAAAGGCAATGACAAAGGAGGATGGACGAGAGTGAAGAGAGGAAGGAGAGGAATGAGAGGAAGTGATGGAACGTTGAATTTCAGTGAAAAAGATAGAGGTTAGAGTCTGGGAAAGAGCATTATGGAGAGAATACTGAATGAGGAGAATGAGTTGGATCAGAAGGTGGAAGCCGATGCGTGGAAGGGCAGTTAAACGGGTTCAGCCAGGAAGAAGTGGTGAAGGCGATAAGAGAATGAAAAAAAAGGCCAGCTGGACCCTGAGAGGGAGTGGAGATGATTAGTGCGAGTGGAGAGATAGGGATTGTTGTATGATGGAGTTGTGTCAGCGATGTTAGATGGAGGAGGGATCCGGAGGAGTGGGCAGTGAGTGTGGTAGTTCCATTGTTTTTGAAAGGGAAAGGGGAGGATTGCAATGAGTGGTAGTGCATAAAGGAGTGTGAAAGTTGTTGGAGGCATTTTTTTTTTTTTTTGTGGCAATGAAAATTGGTGGAGGGAGAGGGTTTCTAGAGAATAGGATTCGGAAAGGAAAGACGCAGTGTAGTTGATGGATGCAATTTGGGTTTATGCCAGGAAGGGCCGATCGATGCAGTATTTATTTTAGGAGGAGTCAAGGAGGAATCATCGAGCTAAAGGGAGAAGTTGTAATGTGTTTGTAGCATGGAGAGAGGCATTTGATAGGGTACAAGGAAAGTGATGGAGGGGGCGATGAGGAAGAGAGAGATACCAGAAGTAGTGGTTAGAGCAGTAATGAGTTTGTATTAAGGAGCCAAAACAAGAGGTAGAGTGGGGTCTGATTTGTCCGAGGAGTTTGAGTTGAAGGTGGGGTGTGCATTCAAGGTTCTGTTTTTTATTTTGCCATTGATTTTGCATGTGATTGATGTTTGTAGTTGCGGATAGTGCAAAAGAAGGTTTGTGGAGTGAGATGTTGTACGCTGATGATTGGTTTTAATGAGCGAGACTATGGAGGGCCTGAGGGAGAAGTTAGAAGAAGTGTTGGGGATGGAAGAAGGCTTTAAAGGAAGGTTTTGAGAGTAAGGTCTTGAAGGTAAACCTAGGGAAGACAAAAAGTGCTGGTGAGTGGGGTGGAGTGAGGGAGGTGGTAGTCGGGAGTAAGTGACCAGGTGTTGGTGTCGGAAGAGAGTAAAAGCAAATTCATGTGGTGTGAGATGGGAAATGTGCGCGGAAATGGATTCCATGGGGATGCAAAAAGATGGGGAGTGACCCCTAGTTTGGCAAGAGAGAGAATTTTGTGTGCAGAAGATGGAAGAAGGGAGCTGGGGGATGGTGGAACAGGAGGAAAAGCAGTGGGGCTGAGGTGGAGGTCAGGGAGGGTGAAGCGAGAGTTTGGACATACCTAGGGGATAAGGTTAGTGGGGGGGTGGTGGAGCGGTGCTGTGAAGCTAGAGTGAGGTAGGTATGCATGGGTAGGTGACGTTTAGGGAATGTGGGGCGTTGTTGCAAGGGAAAGATAGCCTTTGAAGATGAAGGAATGGTTATTATAAAAGAGTTGTGTAAGATCACGTTGATGCTGTATGGGAGTGAGACGTGGTTTTTGTCTGAGCGAAAATGAGATGGGAATTCTGAGGAGGACAGACGAGAACAATGATGAGAACATGCTGCCGAGGATGTTGTGGTGTGAAGTTGATGACAGGATGAGACTGAGGATTTGATGCAGATGTTGGGTTTGGAAGGAGGCGATTCTCTTCTTTTGTACCGATTGCGAAGGCGAATGAGTGGTACGTTGGTATGGTATGGGCATGTGTTGATGAAGAATGACGAGCATGTGTTAAGAAGGGCTTTTGAGTTCGACGGTGGGAGGGTTAAGGAGGAGGGGACGTCCAAAGAAAGAAATGAAGAACCAGTGTGAGGGAGGAGAGTGGAGTGTTGGGGTGAGGATTGAGGCATGGCGGATGCATTGAATCGGGTGAAAGGAAGGATAGGGTAAGGGTGGTTGCGTGCGAATGTGAGGTGAATCGGCCCCCAACCCCCGTTGACGGGGATATAAAGGGGATAAAACCAGATTTAAACAATTTGGTTTGTAGTTTGCAGTCTATGAAGAACCATACTTTGCACTTAGTTTAGTAAACGATTGGGGCCATACCATTTTCCTGGGGTAGGGTTAGATCTCAAATTTGCGGGTTGGATTAATTGATACAAACCTAGCGATTTTCTTTTTTCCTACTAAAAAAGTTCTTTATAAATATGAGTAAGAAATGTACTGTAAACAACAGAATATTTATTCATTCCTACCATTAAGCTCCCATGTGATGACAAGAAATTAAGCCAATAATATAATACCAGTCGCACGGGGTGAGCGATTGGGCATTCGCAACACCAGATTTTGACCCATGATCAAGTGTTACGCTTTGCGACTGGAAGTATATCATGGGCATACGGTTTAACTCTCATTCTCAAAATAGATTAATTTCCAAAAATATCTAATTCTTCAAAAAAAAGCTTTCAAAATATGGTTTCCTGAGGAATTCACATAAAAACATGTGATTCAACATTGAATCCTGCCTATGTAAGAATATGTTTTAATCAGGGCTTTCACTCTTAGTTTTGATTTAATATCAGTGATCAAATATGAACTCAATACCATCTTATGCAAACTCCTTAGTTCTACAAATAATGGGTCTGAGGGAACCTTACTAGATTGAATCATCAATATGTAATTGCCTTCCGTAGTAAGAACATCTTGAGGAATGCCATATCATGGATGTGCCTCATCTATGGATCAGTCACTTGTTAGGGTGTTCAGGTATCATACTGCTGACGTCTTTGCTGCATTACAAATTCATATGACTCTGGATGTGGAGGAACAATTACCTGGAAAGAATGCATTTTTAAATGATTTACTATATTCAAACCTAATTGGGTGCAAGTAGCTTAAAAGGAATTCTATCATATTATGTAGTGTTTGGGTTTGTACAATTTCTAGATAAAACCAGGAAAAATAATCATTTAGTGTTCGTTCAGTAAATGACATTGACTTTCTGCATGAAGTAGTCGTGGTATACCAAAAATCAAAAGCAGGCCCTGGCAGGATTTCGTTCAAAAAATGAACAAAACAGAGGGAAATTAAGGTGCAATAGAAATGTAAAGGGCAGTCATATGTTGTATCATACGTGGTGATTTAATCTAGATTCGACACTTAAAGGGGCCATTCAATGATTCCACCACCTTCTGTTTGTTTATGTTTTACTAGATATCTTTTGAAACATTCATTTGATTTGATCTTGCATAATTTTGGTATATGAACAAATGTTTTGTATCATGGTGTCCCATAGTCACTGTGCTGATAATTTCTGTCAGAAAAGTACACACGGCCGAGTTCTCGAACCACAAAGTCCCCCGCTCGTCGAGGTTTTTAGATGAAAGGATATGAAAAGTAACTTAAAGATCACGGGAGGATTGTGATGGAAACCAGAGAGGGGCTCCTACTAAGCAGTTCATATGGATGACCCCAGAGACTTTGAAAAAATTCTGGTATCAATGTGGACTACACCCAAAAAGTTTCATGACCATACAACCACTTTGTGGTGTTTGGACATTGGGATGGTCCACATGACCTTGAAATGACCTTTAACATATTCAGCACTGAACTGATGATCCCATGCACCAAGTTTCATGACCATACAACCATTTGCAGTTGATTTGACCCCTGGATGACACCATATGGACCCAGAAATGACCTTGAAAAAAAAGGGGCATCAAATGTTGACTGCAATCACCAGGTTTCATGGACCATAAGACCATGCATAGTAATTTGACCTTGGATTGACCCCCGCAGACCTTGAAATTACATTCAACATTTTTTGGCATAGAAGGTTGGGACCCGACACCACCAAGTTTCATCATCCTACCATCTGTTTAGGGATTTGACCTTGAATGACCCGATGACCTTTGAAACGACCTTCAAAATTTTTGGCTCCGAATTTTGACCACACTTCACCAGTTTCATCATCCTACCACAATTGACAAGGGTCATAGCAATTTTATCCCATTTGACCACATTTGACCTTTGACCCTGACAACATGACCCATCTCCGAATCTCATCCGCCACCATATGAAAGGGGACCCCTGATGGTGCAAAGATGGATACCCATACTTGCTTCTTAGATCACACGAATCGTGTGACAAAGGTAATAGAGCACTTTTAGCCCTCTTTTGACCTATTTTTGACCTAATTTGACCTTTTACCCATGAAGATGACCACTTACGGATCCCACCAAGGCCTACTTGAGTAACATCTATGTTGCGAAGATGGGGACACCCACACTGGCTAGTTCCAAGATATCGCGTGGGGACACACACACACGCGCAAGCACTCCTAGCATTTATATAGTCCCCCTTCGCCAAAATAAGTTGGCGGGGGACCAAGCGGGGGACCAAAAATTGAGAATTTCCTGCAGAGATAATCCAATTGGGCACCTCAGATTGGGCACACATACTATACTCACCCAACAGTTCAGGAATGCTACAATATCTCAACTTTTAAATATTATCAGGCAAGATGATCAGCAGGCTGTGGATTCAGAGTGCCCCTTAATAAATTTCTTATACTGTATTTGGTTAGATAAATATTTTTTAAAAACCATTGGATTTTTTCAATATAATGTTCAAAATAACAAAAAAATTATTCTTTGAAAATTGAAAAGAAGAAATGAATTTGTGATTTAAAAAAAGTTGTGATGTGTACCTATTACCCACCCCCTATTTTTTAATCTATTGTTAATGAGAAAAACACTAACCCAACATTAATCTGACTTATTTCCATATAGAACAATGTGTTGCCCTTCCCCCTTTCCCCCTTCCCCTGAAAAGCTGCCAGTTGAAGGCAAGGCTATAAATGAGAACAGAATGTTTAAAATTTGACATTTTATAGTGCTTTATTTTATTTTTTAAAATGCAAAAAATGCCATCCACATGCTAATCATTGGAACTTGTGTACATGTAACTTAAAAACTACAGTCTAATACTGTATATACACACTCATCCACACAATGGGACTGTTTATTCTGTGGCCTTGTTTGGCTTAGCTTTTATATAAGGTGTGATTTTTACTAATTATTATTGTCATTCACAGGACATGGTTATGACCTCCTGATAAACCTGCACAACATGAAATGACCTTATGCATTCTAGGTACCATGACTCATCCTGGCACCAGGGTGCATCTTTTTATCAGAGTTGAGGTTATGAACTGTGCCATGAAATTGAGATGTTGTAAAGTTATATGATGATGTGGTCAAGTGTTAGAACCTCGGTCTAATTTGAAGTAATGCATGGAGAGAAAATTGAAATCCTCACTGCCAGTATAACTTCGCCAGCCATTAAAAAATAGGCCTACTGATAAATTAAAACAATGATTCAGCAATAAAAACATAAATTTGAATAATTTAACCTCAGAAGGATGAAATCAGTCACAATAGCACCTGAAGGGGACCTACTTCTAAGCCACACAATTTTTTGAACACGGCCATTAAACTATTTTTTGAAAATGACATGACATCGAAGTAGAGTTTCCGCGTAAACCTAGCTAAAAAAGCATATTTTCTATTGCAAATCACACCAAAGTTTAGAGAAAAGATCAATTGCCAGTTTTCTGGAAAATTCAATCTAGCCGGTGTCTTCCATACTAAACGTTAGTAGGCAGTGGCGGCGCACAGGGTGCAAAACCCCCCTCCCCCCCCCCCCCCCCCGCGGCGAAAGGAAACAAAATCATCGATTGGTGATTTAAATCAATTTTGGCCAACTTAAAGTAAGCGATTTGGAGCCATAATTGTTAATGTCCTTTTTTTAGATTTTGCCCTGCCACAGAATTTCACTTTTCCCTCCCAAAAAATCACCCCCCCCCCCCGAAAAGAAGTCTGTGATAGCCACGGGTTTAATACACTTTTTTTTTTTTTAAATTGGGTTCTTGTTGACTGTGTTGCTGAAAATGGAAGGGGTGTATTACACTGCCTTCATTACATAATAACATACCTTCTGAAATGCCTTCCCCCCCCCCGCCCCCCCCCCCCCCCCCCCCTCCTTCGCTTAACATTTCAACTTTGTTATCAATATACTGCAGTGATCTGACAATGAAGGCCCACTAAGCTTGATTGGAAAAAATCTCACAAGGCGGTGAATATTAGCCTCACCCAACTTCCTTGGTAAACGTTAAATACTAAATTTTGCGTGATTGCTGAATTTTGCAACTATACACCGATAGAAGTTTCTAATCTGGCCGCAAATGACTGATAAACTTACATGTCAAGGCATTTTTCCAAATCACAACTGGACTCATGTGTAATACTTGCCCAGTCATTTTATTGACGATTCATTTTACACAGATCAAACTCTTCAAGTTTTAACCGCAAGTTCTGAGTTTTCCGAATTGAATAACATCAGTTCCTCTATATCGAACATTGGGGGAAGGGCGGCCAAGGGAATTCCAATTTTGACGGTCGCCATACAGCGAAATCTGAACGAAAATTAGAATTTTTTCTATGTTGTCATAAACGGACGAGGACGTGTGTGGGCATGGGAACACCCATGATAGAACCACAATCCAAAGCTCCCTAAATGTTTGGGATTCTTCTTTATTATTTTGATTCGTTTTGGTGTTTGCTATATCGAATATCTTACCGCCATCGTCTTCAGCAAGTTGATTGCTACTACCAATAGCCTACCAATTGAGTGGGGACTCATCGAAGAAAAAAATCACTCAGCAACAGAAAGAAATTAATACTCTTCTCATCCAACAATTATTGACACAAATTACAATCACAATTTCAACAAATTCACTACTGTCACTCCAACATTCCAAATAAGATCACATATTGACACATTTTCTCAAAACAAACTAATTTTTTTTTATCAAATATAAGTGCCGAACTGAATTGAATGTAACACTATGTGGATTGCTATACATGTGTATCTGGTGGTGATCAGGTGATGTGGCTAGGATTTGCCTAATACTTTTCGCTTCAGTTCCTTTCCTGCTTGCCAATTCATGCATGCTTTCAGAAGGGCGGGCCTTGTTATTCTTTGGAAAACTGCCTATTGCAAATGATGATGTGGCTATAGTCAAGGGATAATAGTTATCTTAACTGTTGCATTTCTAGAGCAATTAAAAAACAAAGATAAAAAGTTAGACAAAAATTTGTCTACCAACAAAACTCCATGTTAAAAGTGATACTGCTATATACATTAAAGATACATGAGGAGATTTCCAGGAAGAAGCGCCCCCCCCCAATGTTTTTTTCTCGAACCCCCCGGTTTTTTACATATTTGGAATGATGCTTACCAATGTATTGATCACACCTGAAAGTGAATGAGCCAATGCGCCGTCTTTATGTAAATAAATTAGGATTTAGGACTGTCTGACTGCACTCAGAAGTCAAAGCTGGTTTTCTTTCTAAGGGGACGATTACGATACAGGCCAGTTCAAAACAGGTTGCGGTTTTCTTTTGCAACCCGGTTTGTCCATAAACCTTCACAACGTTCTCGGTAGGTTGCACACCGATCCAGTGAAATTTTAAAAGAACTTCCGTATCTAAAAAAACTCCTCCCGTCACTTTTACCTTAACTTTCTTTGCATTAAAAATTATCTTTGTGTTGTGAGGTGGTACAGAATGAAAACTTTACCATTACAGCTTACCTAATACAAGTTTCCATACTTGTATTCTGTACATGAATGGGCAAGGGGAATCGCAGACAAAATGTCGTCAACTTCTCTATATCTGGAAAAAAAGTATAAATAGTTGAATTAGAAACTCTGTGTAGGTGAATGGGTTTTTCAAGGTGTAAGTGTGTCTGTGTTGTGTGTATGTGCAGCATGCATGCATGCAGGGAGTTGGTTTGTTAAAGACACTATCGGCGATTTTGTCCGAAAGCGTCAAAATAGTTGAAAATTTGCAGGGATACCTTAAAGGTGAAATGATAAGCCTGTGATTCTCATAAGTTACTTTGTCAACAGAAGAATGACAGAAAAGGAAGAAAAAGGGCAGTATTCAAGATCGAATCTCCATTCAGTTAGGTGTAGTAAGTGTCCGAACTGACACTAAGACTAAAATATTCGATTGTGTCCTTATTAGGTTGCTGCTGGGCCTATCATTTGTAGGTATGTTAGGGGATACCTGTACTTGTTAAGGAATGCAAAATCTGATTTGTGATGATTTTTCTTTTTTCTGATTAGCAAATTCACGTGATTAGTGCCTGTACATTAACATTTTTAATCAAGAAAATTGTGGTAACCATTAAAAGAAGTATTGAACATTAAGGCGCTTAACTTTAAAGAGAGACAGGCTCATTTCAACAAATATAAAAATCAAATTCAAGTTCTCTCAAATGATCGATTTTTAAAGGTACGTTCTACTTACAGCACATGCGTGACGGTTGCCCAGAATTGCAGTCTCTTCCAGAAACACGACATTTGCCGTACTGCAAATCTAGTTAAAGCGGGGGGCTTACCGCAATGGAAGTAAATCATTTTAACGAAATTGTGATGCATTACGGAGTTGAGAGATGAAAGTGATCGACGGATCGGAACCGAAACACAAAATGCGGTAAAGTATATGGATTTAAACCTAACAAGATAAAAACAGCATTGTAACAAAAATACTGTTATCGTAGTACCCAGGAGTAATCGTATGAGTGCCAAAGACTTGCCAGGATTTTGGTCTTTATTGTAATACATAATTGTTTTATCACCTATCAAATGCATTAAAAGCACTTATGCTATGAACATCATTGGATCCTACACAATGGCCGGTATTTCACAAAAGCGGGTTAACTGTTTTTAACCCAGTGTTAATTTTAACCCTGAATTAAATATCCCCATAGAGAATAACAGGAATTTAACCCATGATCGTGAGGTAAACCCTGTTTAACCCTGGGTTAAAGTAACCCATTTGTGATTACCGGCCATTGATTCTATAAACCAAATGGTGACGGATCGGTCAAACAGAATGCATAAGGAAAAACACTAAGGTGTATTGTCTTATTGGTTTTAAAAATGTAAACTAAACCTAGGTTTACTGAATAAAACTACTATGGAGTGCTTTATTCAAATTCATTTCCATTTGAAACGAAAAAAGAGCAGTCACCGCCCGTGTGGATTCTTGCAACCTGTGGTTTGGTGGGTTGTGGACCGGTGCTACTTTGCAGCCCGGTTTGGTGAGGACCCTGAAGGGAAGCTAATTGGTAACTGTTGCAATGGCCCTTTAAAATAAAGAATGGTCCTTTAATTTCGTAAGATGGAAATGTCTGGTATTTGATAGCTGCCTTTCGCCTATGTTTTTTCGCATTGATCAGACTTTTGATTTGGCCAACCACATTGTTTCACGCCGATACAGGATTCCCGGGCTTTACAGGTGTTTTCAATGCGGGAAGCCATGTGTTTTCCATGCTCATCATCCGATCCCGGGCCATTACGGCCGTCACGCTTAATTGGATTTTTCGTATTTTTTTTAAATGATTTTTTACATGGGGTCACAAAGGATCGCATAGGGCAGGTCACAAAGGGGTCACATGCGGTCACAAGGTCACATTGGGGTACCAAGGTCCATGGGTCAATGAGGTCACAGGGGACCAAGGTCACATGGGGTCACTGAGGTAGATTGGTTACCAAGGTCAAATTGGTGTCACTGCGGTCACATGGGGTCACCAAGGTCACATGGGTTGGGGTCAACTGAGGTCGCATAGGGTCACAAAGAGCCACGTGGGGTCACAAAGGTCACCTGGGGGCACCAAGGTCACATTGGTTGTTTCCAAGGTTCACATGGGTCACTGAGGTCGCATAGGGTCACAAAGGTCAATGGTCACAAAGGTCACATGGGGTCAAAAAGGTCACCAAGGTCCAACACCCACCCCACCCTTCCACCGACGCACCCCCACCCTGCCCCTCCGACCCACCCACCCCTCCCCGTTGCATGCCACCCGGCCGACCTGCCCGGCACACCGATTTGTGAATGGGGCTAAATGTGATGAGGGGTCAGCAAGGTCATGTGAGGTTACTAAGGTCGCAGGGGTCACAAAGTCACACAAAGTTCACCAAGTTAATACGAAGTCACACCAAAGTCACCAAGGGTCACAAAAGGTCCCAAGGTCAACAAGGTCACCAGGTCACAGGAGCGTAACCCTGACCTCGTCGATGCTACCCCCCAACCCTTACCGACGCACCCCCACCTGCTCGAGGCCACCACCCCGACCCTACCCAGATGCACACACACCCCGACCCCCTCCGACGCACCCTACCTCGACACTTCACCCCACCCCCATCCACCAACACCCCACATTCCCCTCCAGGATGATTCACACACAGATGTATGGTATAGTAGTTTTTTCATTGTGTAGCAAAGGAATATGCATATCCGAGTACCCAATTTTAGCGATATCAGAATGATGCATTTTAATTAGCTCATTTGCTATACCTAAGGCCGCGTGTATCAGGAAAACTTGCAAATGGCAAGGAAGATGCCCGGCACCATAATGGGCTATCGTGCAGTGAAGGAATTGTGTGTATAGCGTAGCGATTGGTAACGTTTTTTAAAAATTAGTGATTATGCTTATTTTTGCATATCAATTAGCTCATTTGCATATGTAATTGCGGAAATATGCCTCAACATCTAATCAGGTTCACATCAAGAACTCTTTAACCCGCTTCTTCCACCAAGTTACCATTCATTATACAACCTTACGGAAAACCTCAAGATACAATTACACACAAGCTTGGGGGAAAGGGTTGTCATTTGACCCGGCCAAAGTAAGCTAATTAATATTCATGATATGCAAATAATACAGCAAAAGATACACATATATTGCGGCACCTCACTCTATCATCCTATAAAGTTCGAAGTAAATCGGAATTAGCGTTTAGCCACGAAGGCATTTCAAAAAAGGTTACCCGAAATGTCTGCAAATATGCAAATAGCTAATTAAATTTCAATTGAATATCAAACAATGCAGCCAAGAAGTACACATATATATATTGCGGCACTCACTATCATCGTATCAAATCGGGATTAGCGTTTAGCCAGCAGAGCATTTCAAAAAAGGTGAAACCGAAATGTCTGAAAAATATGCAAATAAGCTAATTAAAATTCATGAATATGCCAAAAGGCAGCCAAAAGATACACAGAATATTGCGTCACCTCAATACTATTCCTCTCAAGTTGAAGTAATCGGGGATAGGTTTAGGCTGCAGAGCATTTTAAAAAAGGATAAAAGAGAACGGACGGATATACGGACGGACATACGGAACGGACATATGGAAACACAGAATTTTGGACGAGTATGTGCCTCCATGAACATTCGTTTCAGGCGGACACAAAAATGTGCCGGACGCAAATCTTAACTTTCATTCTCAGGGCTTAAACATACATACTCGTTACGGTCAGGAAATTTGCCCATAAATGGATGGTACTCAAATCCATCGATGCCATGGCCTACTTCAGAAGTTTGGGCTGCTTCTATCCATTTCAACAAAATGTCCCGAAAAATTGCCACAAAAACTTGACACAAAAAGGTGTGTATCTTCAACAGAAGCGATTCGACGAAGTAGTGTAACACTGTCTAATGTGAAGGTAGCGTCCCTGGTATCGATATCACTCACACAATCAAAACAACAGGCAGTGATCTAAAAATTACTCGCCTCATTTTCTATAATTGCCACAAATTTACTCCTTTTTCATTATTTCTGTTACAAACCACCACCATCATGTATCCAATATTGAAGATTTCAAAGAATACTAACTTCTTTATTTGGGTGAGTGAAGTAATATGAAAAAAGGTTGAAATTTATCTACTTGCGATTTAAAAACACTGACCGTGGCAAGAGCCCTGACACGGCTCTTCCAATGATTTATGTTACACCCTCGTATGCTAACCGATGGAAAATTGCATGAGGTATAGGCGCTTTCAGAGGAAGTAACGGGAATTTCAAATCTAATCTCAGGAATGGGAACCGCCCTATTGGTAAAGAATTGCACCATATATGCATTATGGAGGCATTTTGGCGCAGTTATCACTCAATTACGGTTAAGGAACATCTTTTTGAATAAAATCACCTATTTGGTTTACAGTGCAGTGTTGGCTCGATGAGCAACATCGAGCATAAACAAGGCGGTAATTACTTAAACTAGCGAAAATGTGTATACTCAAACGAGCGGAAATGTGTCTACCATCAAAGCGCGTGCGTTGGAGGATTCGTTTGCACTGATCAACAACACATAATGGCATTGATTGGCCTTTATAAGATTATATTTTTTTAAAAAATTTTTTTTTTTTGCTTCTTTTTGCAATGGTATTTTGTGTTAGTCTCCTATGTAGCCTTGTATATTGTATGTCATTGATTTGTTGTTATTTTTTTGTTGTTATCGTTAGGCCTGTAAGCCCGGATGTTTTTTTTTTGTGGCTTCTGGAGGGAAATGTGAAACCAAAATGATTTATAATTTAACACTCACTTTGTACCTTGAGGCAATTTTTTCAGGAGGGGGGGACATTTTTCAAAGAGTGGGGATGGATATTTTGAAAAATCTGACCAAAAGTACTCCAAATTAATAACCAAAAGGTGATCAAATAAGCTTTTTTGTTCTATGGACCTGTTTTTGTTGATATGTGCATTTGGATAAGGCTTAATGGAAGTTGATTCTTTAGTTTCCTGTGGGAGTTTTAACTTGTGATGAGGTATGTGATTTCATTATTCACGGTCCTTTTTTATTTACTTGTCATTTTCATTATTACATCTAAAGGCATGTTGAATACACTACTAACCTTAAATTTCATATTACCATAAACACAACAGTTACAAGTGTGCCTAATTTAAAAAAAAGATATTTGCAGGTTTACTCTTCAAAAGTTTGCAAATCAGTTCAAATATTTTTACACTTGGGTGTGGAGGTATTATGACAGGATGGACAAAAATCTGGAGGAATTCATGGTAATATGAATTTATGGTAAATGTGCCCCCCCCAAACCCCCCGCAACCTGCTTAAAAAAATTAACAGACTGGGATGCTTGTTGAATATGTTGAGCAAACTGATAAATTTGTTTTTAGTAAAACCTTTTCAAGAACAACAATTTTGAAAATAAAAAAATGAAATATTGCCACAGCGGCAAATCTCCAACTGGAAAATAAGAATCAAAATTCCCTTGGCCTAATAAAAAAGAAGGATCATGCTGGTGTTATTTTTCAACAACTTACCCACTGGATCCTTCATTAAGAAGGATCTGTAGCGACTTTTTCTCCTCGACTTTCCTCTGAAGCCAACCTTGTCATAATAATGAGCACGAACAATTATTGTAGTTTCTGGAATCTGTCATTTTCATTTGGTGGGACCCTTCAAGTGAAAGGAATAACTTAGCAAATTACACCAAAAAAAGGTTTGAGTCAAAATACTACACCCACATGCAAGGCTTTTTTAAAATTTGCTATTTTAGGTTTTTGAGCTGTGTATGGTTTTTAGTCATCAGGAGAAAAAGTAAGAAAAAGAATTTGAAATCATCTGTTAAACTGGCACTTTTTTTAGCAGTGGCAACCGTCATTACAACCCATACTGTATTTATTGTGTGTATTGAGCAGGGAATATGTTATTCCTTACTAATTTGTAAGTGAAGAGATTCAGAAAACATTGCAATGAATATACAGGTGGTCCAATTTACGGCAAATGTTAGCGTAGCAATACACACACTGAAAAAAGGTGAGATTCTTGATAAACATTTCTAAGAGTATGGAAAGCTAGTCACACGCACACCTGATTACATGATTTTATGGCTGCACTTTGATTGTTACGAGTGATCATTTAAATGTTAGTGTCTAACCGATCACCCTAATATCTATTCTACCGATTACAGATTTTAAAATGTCAAAGTCGGGTTCATTACGATTCCGATTTTTTCTGTGTACTTTTTTTGCGTTATCATCCTTTTCGAGCAGCCAAAACTGCCGAAGAAAGTTAGCAGGGATTGTTTAGGTAAACCACTCCTTAAAAACGGCGAACGAAAAATCGTAAGTTTCGGACCAACATACATGCTCTTGTGTACATAACATAATAAATTGGATTGTTCAGTTTTAGATTTATTTTCACGTTTGGCTCAGAGTTTGGAACATTTTAATTCAAGGTTTTTTTTTTTTTTTTTTTTAATTTTTTATAAAAAAATCGGCAAAAAATGCGAATGTTGCCGATACCGATAAATAACGAATAGGTCATAATCGACCCGATTCAAGAATACCGATCATATCGGTTATTCTCAGTAAATGTATTCTTGAAATTAATAACCCAGTGCAAGTAAATCTTCCGTGCTGTAATGTTTTGCAAGTTGCCAGGGAATACAATGATGAAGAAAATGACCACAAACAAAAAAATATCTCCGCATAGGAGTTTTGTGATGAAAACAAATTAAAAATTTGGGAGCTTGGATTTGGGGCCAAAGGAGCCTGCGACAAACTTTTTGTCTTTCATTGGGCCCTTACTAAACTTTTGGAGAATGTAGAATCTTCTATATTCTAAGTGATGAATTCAACATATTTCAACATTTTTTATTGAAGGCAAAAGAAAGAAATGACAGATTTCAGTGTTGAAAGGTTTTCCCGGTATTTTTTAGGCCATACTGTATCATTTTTATTCTATTTCACTCATATTTTTTCCTTAAGAGTATGCACTCTTGGAGCTCTTAATTCTCAAGAGTGAATTGAACTAAATCTGAAGAGTGAAAATCTGCACTGAAGTCATTGCTGAGAAGAGAAAGATGAAGGGTGACTTCACTCTCAACAATATTTTTCAAAGAGTGAAATGCACAACTAAGGGCCACTTCACTCTCGATATATGGAGTGATGAAAATACTTTTAAGACCATGGCAATATTGAATAAAAATTAGTCCATTTCATTTAAAAACTTCATTTTAGTTTTGAAAGAAAAGCTAATTTACAGTTCGACAAGACGAAATTCATGAAAAGAAAATTATATGAGGGCATTTTTAGTAGAAGAAGCATTGACACATTGTTTCTAGACTGATTTTTTATGCTGATCCACCGAAAATGCCGGTTTTGCTTTGCTGTTATTGAGTGGCAAAGGTTCAAAAATCAACGAAAATTCCAAAATGGCCGCCAAAAACTATACACTAAAATTATGTCAACCAAAAAAATATAAAATTCGTAATTTTCCACAGTAACAACAGTAAAGAGGGACACCTGGCACATTTGAAAATAGTGCGCGCTCAAGGTTTTTCAAAATCGATATTTTGGGCATGGTGTAAAGCTTTTTTATTAAAAACAGCCATCACCCGAAATGGTATAAGACCAAATCGCTTCCTTATGGGTAAACAGAAGAGTTTTAAAATTTAGGCTGCCAGCGACGTTAATTCAGCAGACGACGCAAAAATGGTGTATTAACACAAGAAAACACTAGTATGCATGTTCTCCGAATGCACACTGTCTTGACCGGGTCGTTATAACCTGTTGTGATTTTAATATCAGTGAGACGAGTCAAAAATATCATATAATATTACACATTTGTTGATTAAAGTTATGGAAAAAACTTAAAAGTTGGCCTACAAATTCCTGGATGTCGTATCCTCATTCAAATGGCCCCTAATCTGTTTTGGGTATGTTATTTTTATGGTAAAATATATCTATTTCTCCAATGGCCTAGACTATCATTTGTGAGAGCAAATGAAGAAATTCATATTTGTGGAAAATGTGCCAGTGCCGCTTTTAAAACTTACTCTTCTACACAGACTTGGCAACTGAGTATATTATACACTAATTATTAATCATAAAGTTAGCCTCAAGGGGTTAGGTAAAATTGAACCACCAAATTCAAGATGAGCCGCCCCAAATATCATACAAACTTAACAACTTAATTTTAGGCGTCACAATCCCCCATAATTCAGTGTTATAAAAACATACTGTCTCTTCAAGGTGATATATTGGTGAGTCATATGTGGTGTGATCAAGCAAAAGTAGGTAGAAAGTCGGTCTGACAGATTCGATTTTTTTACTTTCCATGCAATGTTATCTGCACAATTTAAAAAGCTACATTTGTGAAAAACCCCCATTGAAATTGACCCATTAATTCCAAAGAAATAATTGGTTGAAAGTTGGCAAAAACAATAGGAAACAAAAGACATTTTCTCCTTTGTTGGCTATATCTCAAATCAATATTTGCGAATTCCGACTCATTTGCTTATCACATCCACAATAATTTTATCAACTTCTAGCCTTTTAAGTTGTTAGCCCCAAGGGGTAAGGGGGTAAGGTTCGTCGCGTAAATGTTGATCAAATTCAAAATGGCCGCTAAAATTACCATAGGCACTATTGTATCTAAGCCAGGATTGTAAAAAGTCACTTCACTACCTTTAGTATAGGTGTTTGATACAACCTTTCTAGACTTATATTTGGTATGCCAGTTAACTTTCGGGGCAAAGGGGATCAAAAAATTTACAAAGGCTACAAAATTCAACATTTATCACTGAAAAGTCAAAAAGCTGCTGGTATTAGTTTGCATA
Organism: Ophioderma brevispina; assembly: GCA_023653785.1. Taxonomy (NCBI): domain Eukaryota; kingdom Metazoa; phylum Echinodermata; class Ophiuroidea; order Amphilepidida; family Ophiodermatidae; genus Ophioderma; species Ophioderma brevispina. The sequence continues at coordinate 24,293 of JAMKCH010013411.1, read as the reverse complement.
TTTTAGTTGTCTTGCACAGAAAAGTACTGTGAGAAAGTCCAAAGACTAACAAGGTTCTTTCGACTGATTCCCTTTCTCATTACTGGGATAGATACAAGAGAAAAGTATATGTTTATAAGTCAATGATTTTATGTAGCAAAGTAAAATTCTAGATAGAATGCTGGATCTGTTTGCCTGTATGATTTCTTTTTTCAAAGGGGCTTAAAGCATTTAAAAAAGGTCCATACCTAGCCATAGCTTCCCAATATCAGAAGTACCGTTATTCCATAATTAGTGAAGGAAAACTATCGTGGCATTAAATCCTAGTATCCTTTCGAATTTACTTTTGAGAACGAAGCTGAGCCGTACATTCCAAAAATGAGATCTGCATCCACGTCATTTCAGTAAACTAAACTAAACATCTGTTCTAACCTTTTGCTAAGCAAAATGAGATAACGTCTACATTTATTATGTTCATCATTGTCCTTAACAATTCACAATATCCACACTATACATATATATTTACGTATGACTTAATATTTGTGGAACGTACTCAAACTTTCTGAAATTTTGATGTATTTAAGTAACGTTTCTTTGTTCTTCCTGCAGTTGCACTAATTTTTTAATCCTATGATTTGAAACAAGTAGAAACAGGAAAAAATGTTTGTTTTCATTTTATACATTCTTCATTTATGGACCGAATCTGATGCAAAATTATTAAAATGTTTTTTTAAATCGCATTCGTTTTCTTCGATGTTCCAACCATCTTTTCTAAACTTACGTCCAAGGAAGATTCTCAGGAAATCCAATCCTAACTGATTTAAATATATATTTTTAGAACACAATTAACAAAATGGTCATAATCTTAAGTACATTTACAAAAGTTACATTCATCTTTTCCAGAAAGTTTCATTCATAGAGATTACTCTTACAGGTAATGAGATTATATAAAACATATAATTGGAAGTAGCTATCTTGTTTTGAACTCTCCTCTCTCTGTTTGAACATAAAGATTTTTATCCCAATTTATTTCCATATTAAAATTATATTCTCAGTAACTAATGCAGAAAGGCTTTTGTTTGTTAGATTCACAATCTATAGAGATGTCTTTCGAATTGGAGCCAAGAAACATATACAGCTTTCTCAAAAACTTAACATAAAAATATGAGTTATTAGTTTTTTTTCAAGCAACTCAGGTCTCGCATTCCTTAGTCTTTCTTTACGACAGGTTGGAATTGCCATGACTTACCTTAAATCACTTGTGTAAGGTAAACAAGTTATACATACTTTTTAATATAGGTACTCAATTCGGCTAAAATTGAGAATCTGTTTCCAATTCGAATGCCATTCAATGATCATTCCACAGCTTTGTATTCATTCCAACGAACAGAACTCTGCTATTGTGTCTATATTATCGTTATCCCATAAAATAGCATTGTTGGAGGTATTATTTTTAAACTATTGCAGAAAATCCATGATTTTTATAGACCCGATATAACAAATAGTATTTGACTACTGATAATGTCTACTCACATTTTTCAGATTTACAATTTAGTTTTCAAGAAAGAAATGCAGTCCTCCCAAGGGATGACAATGCTCTACAATTCTTTTCCATAGTGCACCATTGTTCGATATTCCAGATATCCATATTTATATTAGAGAGCACACAAATTTGGAATATTCCAATGAGGGTATATTCCACCAACATATTCCAATACCCTATTGTTGCCTCTTTTAAACTGTCTCAAGTTTTGAACCCCGAAGAAACTTATCTGTGCAATGACCTTTTTGATATAAGTGAGTTCGCAGCATATAGTAGTGTGAGATTTGAAGAGTTTTTATACCACTTTTTTGCATTTTTTCTAAACTTGATTTAATATTTTGGGCTGGCCGATTTTCCATGCCATTCATATCGATTAAATTGCACATGGGGTCTTTCCATGACATATGTCCTCAAATGTACATGATGTAAAATTTCAAAAATCATACTAGATATTCTTGCATTCCAAGTGTTCTGATACACTTTTTGCAAACTAAATCTAATTTATTGGACAGAAAAATTACAGCAAATGGGCCAATTTTGAAAGAAGTCATATTTACTCCCATAGAGTTAGTGTGGGGAAATCAACAAGTAACATGGGACAACATAAAACACAAAGAACACAACAAACCGCTTCCTTGTTACATGTTTATTGATGCATGCTAATATAGTGATTTGTATTCATAATTGTTTTTGTATATTGAAATGTTGTCTTTTTGCAACATTATCATTGAATGACTGTAAGTCTGCATTTTTTCCATGAAATAATAACCGGTTTTATCTTGAACTTCAGTTTCAACGTGTAAAGATGATACATCTTACCTGTATCATGCACCCGTATGTTACACACTAAATTTGAGTTAAGTTTATTTAGAGGAGCTGACTGCCAGGGCCTTATTATTAAGGAGTTCGTTTAACCCCCCCCCCCCCCCACTACAGAAAAGGTTTAACACCTTTGGTAGTTAATATTGACCCTCTATAATGACTGCTGGGTAGTTAGTAATCTCAAATTGTGGATCACTTTTTCAACAGGGGACAATTTAGGTGAAAACGGTGTCAAACTTAAAATGTCCAATCAAAGTTGAAATGTAGCCATATTTCATCTCGTCATAAGGATGCCAAAATGTACTAGTTTGTAGCCACTACTACCATTGATTTGGAGTTATAGGGTAAAAAATTGACTAAATTGTAACAAAGGTCATCTCAATTTAATACAGGGAATACATTAAAAGTAATCTGATTATATTTTAAATACTACTTGCAAATTATTAGAGGACTCCCAAAAGTTATCGCTTTGGATTATATTATTGAATGTTTACCTTATGGAGATATGGGTCAAAGAGGGGTCAACACCAATTGAATTATGTGGCCTAATACCTATTTTGTCGCATAACATATAATAGGAATGTCACAAGAGTCATTTTGTTCCCTTGAAATACCATTGCAATCAATGTTGAAAGGTTTAGTTCAAGAAATGGGAACACAAAACCACAGCCATTTATTTTCATCCTATTTCAGGTTTAAAAGCAAAAGGATTAGTTATAATGCCTGCTTATATTGGTAATGATTTGGAACTCCTAAGTTTAACCAAACAGTTTTGTTAAAACTGTCAGATTATCCATGCACCTGAGTCATGGCACCATAAAAGAGCAGCTGTTTTGTGGGTCCCATGACGTTCAGGTAAATTCCGAGGTGATTCGACCTACCCGATTTTGCCCAAATTTGGATGCATCATTCATGACGATAGTATAAGAAGTTCTACCAAGTTTTTGTAAAAACTCAAACAGGATCACCTCGGGATTTTGACTTTTGTTTAATTTCAGTTCGGTACCACGATTGTACGCACGTCGGAGATTCTGGCCCGAAATCATGCTCCAGGACCATGACCAGTCTTATTATCTCATAAGGCAGCTATTCAATATTTTTCTACTTCAATCCACAACTCTGATGTTTTTATGATTCCAATCTCCAACTCTAAAATACAAATAAAATCATAAACTAAATTTTGTTCCTGGAGTGGGATTCGAACCCACGACCTTTAGATAACAAGACGAGCGCCCACAGACACACGCCACGCAATCCGAGCCGGCAGGAAGTCGTTCTTTTGTAATACTTCAATATAAACATTAACGGAATAAAGCGCACACATAATAATGAATAGCACCCCTATGAGACGAGTTGAAAATATATGCTCCTGGAGCATGATTTCGGGCCAAAATCTCCAAGAATCCAATTGTACAGCATTATCCATAGGTAAAATTTCAGGAAAAGCTTCGAAATGAAAATATTAAAAAATATGTAACTTTTGATCTGTTCAATGGATTTCTTTAGTTTTTTTTTATTAAAAATATTTTTGTTCTTTTTATCAATATGGAAATCAAACAGACATTGAAATTCTTTGAAAATATGGTCTAATATCCCTAATGATAACTATGCATTGCAGATGCTACAAACTATTCCTTATTTTGACACATTAAGCTAGATGAACAACTTCTTTTATTTTTTACCAAAAATTTGACCCCTGTACAAATGGAAATTGACCTTTTTTACCACTTTAGCCATTTTCACCCTATAACTCCAAAACCAATGGTCATAGATGGTACAAACTATACATATTTGGAATCATTATGACTAGATGGACAATATGGCATACATTTCAACATGATTGGAGCATTTTAAAAGTTTGACCCCTGTGTAAGCTTAAATTGACCCCTATTGAAAAAGTGACACCACAATTTGAGAGTACTAACTACCTAGCATTTATACAGATGGTCCATACTATACTACCAAAGGTGTCAAACTTTTTCTGTAGTGGGATAAACAATGACGTTTGACCTGGGTCCATGCTCCTGCTCTAATTGCGGTCTTATACGTCTACGGCATCTTCGAGCTACTAGCTTTAATTATTACTAATTTTGCAGTGGTGGTGTCAGATCCCAAATATTTCGTTTTATCGAAAGGTAAGACCATAATATATCTGACAGTCTTAGTTTACTGGAATTTAGGCATGCCAATCTCATTTTTTGGAAAGTGTGTTTAGAACAAGCTGACTAACTCTATGATCGTTCGGGACCAATCATTAATAATGGGAAAGGATAACTATCATTTACTCGTCTGACGATTCCCTTCACTTCCTACGGAATATATTGGAAGATATGCTGTTAGGCCTTTTGAAATGTCTTGCAAGTCATTTCGAAGGTCCAGACATTCTAGTCTACAATTTATATTTTGCATCCATAAAAGTATGACCAATAACTAGGCCTACAAAGTGACTATACAGAGTTGTCCCCAAAATAATGCAAAAAAATCCTTTCAGTTGGTGGCTATAATTTCAAAATTACTGAGAATTTTCAAATTTTAATAACCGATTCTGAATGACAAACTAGTTTCGTACTCCTGTCCAATTTGTGTCTGATACGGTTCGACTATTTTGAAAATAAAGACTATTATGTAACCCTCTGTCAAATTACCCCCCATTCCAAGTTTGCCTTAGATCGGTGAAGCAGTCCCTTTGAAAAGTTTCAAAAAATATCTTTTAACTCCAAAATCTCCTGGTACTAATCCTGTCTTTTGTTTTTAAAAATACATACTAAAAATATGTATCGTTATTGTTTTATATCGCAGGACTTTTATCGTCTGTGCACGTACTTTCCTCTACTCATATTTAGAAGAGTACTTAGCACCTTGGCCAACTTAAAGGTTTTTATCTCCAGTTGTCTGACAAATCCATGTGAATATTGCAAATTGCAGCGGAGGGATAAAATACAAAATGAATGATAATGGTTGGGGGCTATAATTTCAAAATTATTTAAAAAATGTTTGATGTTGCGAGAATTTTGTTAAGGCCTGTCCTTACGGCCGGACAAAGGATTTGTACGCAGCCTCTTTGGTTTGTTTAGAACATGAAAATAATTACGCTTGATAAACCCAGTGATCTATTATCTTTAGATTTTATATCGTGGATATGTTTGTTCCAGGTGAGTTTGTTTGTGATGAAAACACCCAAGTAAGGGTGACCTTCTGTTTCGCTTAACTTTGAATTCCCCAGTTTGTATTCAAAGTATTGTAGGTGATCTTGAATTGTGTCCACTCAGACAAAACATTTTGAGGGGTTGAATTTTAACTGCCAATTTTCTTCCCACTTAACTAGTGTGTTCAAGTCATTTTGAAGTCGTGGAGTCTATGTCCGTTCGTATTTCGTGATAATACACAGTCATCTGCGAATAAACGAACAGATGACTGTATAGTATCCGGAAGGTCGTTGATAGGATCCGAGGAAAGCAACGGACCAAGCACCGTGCCCTGAGGGACGCCCTGAAACAAACCTCAGTCCATGCGAAATGTTTCACCCCCGACTACAGACCCCTCTGTCAATGGCTGATGAAAGTTGTCTAGATCCATCATGTGGATGATTTTGTATCCATAGCTTTCAAAGTTTTAAATAAAAGCCTTTTTATGTGGAATGCTTCAGAAAGTTTGGAAAAATCCATTATGACCCATATCATTTTTAGATTGTTATCGAGACCTTTGGCTAAATCATGAAACCGTTTAAAATAATGAACATTTCCATAGTGTTTTGCACTTCTGAACCCGTGCTGTTTTTCGGTAAGAATATAATATGTCAAAATGAGCCATAACTGTTTAGAGTGAATAATTGTTCTAACAATTTTTGAACAAAGTGCAAGTAAGAGAAACCGTACGATATTAAGCGTCGCAGGTCCGCTCGCCTTTTTTATATGCAAAAGGGGTAACTATTCGAACGAACCAAGATGAAGGCTCTCCCCTGATCCCATATTTTCTGAAATAGGATAGCTAAGACTGGAGCAAGCTCCGACCTGCTGCGTATTTTGAGAATCCTAGGTGAAATGTTGTCATGGAGCCCTGAGCCTTGTTGGGATCCAATTCCAATGCAACCATTAAAACAACACCTTCAACTGATATTTCAATATCTGGCATTTTGGTTGGGTGAATTCCTTTTGGAAACATTTGGAAGGTTGGTCTTGTTCTTTTTACAGACAGATTTGAAATGACATTCACTAATTCGTTTCTCCTTGAATCTTAATTGTCGCGACCTCTAATCTACTACCTGATTTTAATAATGGGCCACATGGGATGGTGGACATTGGACCCCAGATTTTTTGTCGGTCGCCTTAGCGACCCTACTATAGAAACCACTGCTCTCAAAATTGTGAAGGAGTCTTTTCTATAGTCTGAAGGGCATTTCATTAAATGTTTCTTTATGAAAATGATCTAATGTACTAACTTATTATTTTGGGAGTTTTAGTGTTGGGTGTGTAATGCGATGCAATTCAGACAAAAATAACAATAATTGCATTTTTGAAATGGCCTTAAAAAAGCATTTCTTTGATTTTAGTCTCTGTGAATACTTGCTTTTTTGATGGGCTTTTGGTTAAAACTGTCAGTGAAGATACAGGTAGTAACACTAGGATATATATAAGTAAGAAAATTATCAGGCCACGAAGAGTTATACTACGTAATGATTGAAAGCTTTTCACCATGTATTGGGTTGAGATTATTAATACTAAATTTTGGTCCTCTTTTTTGTAAAGACAGGAAGTGTACCTCTCAAGGGGGGTGCCGGCCAAGTAGCGTCGTTTTTGCCGATTCCCATTAGCTTAGCACGTATTCACTAAAACTTGACAAATATTCGAAATTCGAAAATATGTTTGATATCATATTTTTCCATCAAATCCTTGGAGTTGAAGAATCAACTCCAGTGTAAAGTATTTTTTTTTGTCTGAAAACATTACAAAACGGGAGCCCATTTGAACGAGGCTTGCTTGACCCCACGTTCAATCGTAGGGTCACTGCTATTTATAGCTGCGGACAGTGTACCAGGCCCGGTACCAGGTGGCCTATGCACGGGCCTATTATGCAACCACCGGGAATGATTGTGACCTTCATGTGATCAATCCTCTCCTGGTGTCCGGGTCTTTAAAAAAAATTTGATGAATTTTTGCAGCGAATATGCACCACCGCCTAAGCAGGCAATTAGATCGGTCGATGGCTCTGTAACGGGAAATTCCCACTGGGGCCACTCACTAATCTATTTATACACCGCACGAGTGACTTCAACTTTCGGTCACTGTTCAGGCGCGTCCAATGACTCGTTCGGCCGTTTGGCGCTATTGAATAAGTCTTGGCTGCCACCGCCTGACCTACATTCAATTAAAGCTTAAAATTTTTGAGTAGGGGATTTCAGTTTTAAACACATTTTGCGCCAAATTGGGCTTTTTGTCTATTTTCTTTATTTGAAATGACAAGGACGGTGTTAACCTGATGTTAATTAACTTAAAGGCTTATAACTTGGGATGCAGTTTTAAAAACAATTTTTGGCCCCAATTGGCGTTTTTTCTATTTCTTTTATTTGAAATTACAGGAAGGTGTAACCTATTTTTTAAATTAAAGCTTATAACTTGGGATGCGTTTAACACTTTGGCGCCCAATTGGGGCCTTTTTTTTTTTCTATTTCCTTAATTTGAAATGACAGGATAGTATGCACAACATCACAAAACAGATGGAGCCACTCATCCAATAAGTTGAATGTGGCTGTACACACTGAAATGGCGTTACTGTGTGGTCAATGGAGAAAATTGAGAAAACGATTTTTGATAATTAAATAGCGTGAGTTGGACTTAATGTTTGGTAGTAGAGTCTGCCATGTTTCATAATCTTTCAATATGGCAAACCTAGGTTTTATTAGTGACTCTCCTTAAAAGCTCAAAAGCCATTTGTGTGAAACTGGTAACTGTTCACATAGAGTAAAAAATAGGAAGGTTCAGTTGGGGGTCACATACAATATTGTACATTGTACGTAACATGCACACATTGTCACAATTTACACGGCAATATGATCATAGATTTCCCCGTAACTTCGCTCATGTTAACACTACATACAAGATTGACCCCAGAATCCTCAATTTTTTAAAGTTAAATTGTCCCTTTCAAGTGCAAAATGCTTGCAACTGAAAATAGTAAACATCTGTATTTTTGGTGAATCTTGCCTAACAGGAAAGGTGTAACCTATGTTAAATAAGCTTATTAACTTGGGGATTCAGTTTCAACAGACAGTTTGCGCCCAATGGGCTTTTTTTTCTATTTTGTATTGAATGTAGGAAAGGTACCCTAAGTTCAATTAAAGCTTATAACTTGGGGTGATTCAAGTTGGGTTAACACCTGTTGCGCCCAAATTGGCCGTTTTTTTTCCTATTTTCTTAGGGTATATTTGAAATGACAGGAAGGGTAACCTATTTAAATTAGCTTAGAACTATGTGAGGTCACTGGCACACACCAGGTCAAGGTCACGGAGATCAAGTTGAAACAATGGATTGGTTCTAATGGAATCTTGTATCAAACCTCTGACTCTTCATTCAGTTATAAGATTTCTTTTATATACATGTTTCTGTTATAAAAGTGCAACTAAACTAGAAACCATCTACTCCTTTAAATGCTTTTAATGTTGTTCCTTATTTCTTGTAAATTATGCTGGGGACCCGAGCACAGTTTTTTTTTTTAAATACTTGTTATATTTTAATGAACTGCTGCCGCGCTGGCTTTGAAGAAAGGAGATGTAGGGGCTATCGTAACGGAAAAAGCCAGAGCAGGCTATACCTACCTACTTGTATGTCATTGTATTCCCAGTTCACTCATCCTACAAAAACCAACGATTATCTTTGGCAAAACACATTCGGGCCCAGTTGAGCCGCATAGTTCAGTGCAGAGTTGGCAGATGCCAGTTGGACAGTCAGTGTGGAGCTCATAGTCATGATCCTGTGCTTAAAAAGGTGTGTTTAACTTAAACATTTTCTAATAACTTTGTTCTTTTCGAGCAAAGTTAGGTAAACCCCCTACTACCAGTATATATTCTTTCTATCTTTCTTTACCAACACATTTTGAATTTTTGTTGATAAATTTCTATGTTTTCTGATCGTTTATATCTCTGCATAATTTGGCAATCGTGCGATGGCAGGTACTGATCATGAATACTACTAGCTGGACACGTCATAGCCCGGGGGGCTATAGACTAATAATAGAGATCGCGGGGTTTTGCCGACGCAAAACCCTGTCGGGAAAAAAGTGTAAAATCACTTCACTTACCGACGCTCCTATGTATATCCGATTCCTGTGTATTATCATAACATGAATATATAATTATTAGGACCAAAATAAAGCAATACTGAGATATATCAAAAGTTTTCTACAAGTTGTCGATGTAGAATTGTATAAAGGCAAATTTTAGTAGACTTCAGTGCCGTCATTTCTTGTCATTGTGGGCGCCAGTTATTGATGCCCAAACATCCTCGTTAAGTACATTGGACCTTTAACTATCACATCCGTTAATTAATAAAATCAGGACATTGGTTTAGATTGGAAGTCATTTTGATAGGAATGCCAGTTTTAAAAATGCGTGAATGGCCCCCGTAAATAGCTATATACATAATTCTCTGACCTAGTACACGACCACAACCCATATGGAGTTCCTAGTCAGAGCCATGCATACATACATACTACTACTAGCACCAATAAATTATCAAGGTAGTGAAATATAGGTGTGTTTCCGGTACTGTACCAGTGACAAGTACTGACACTGACCTAAGCAGATGTGGTCACTTCAGCATGCACTTTCTTCGTTTCAAGTTAACAGAGTGACAATGTTTTATGCACACAAATCAGGACATTTTCGAGCTAATCATGCATGCATGTATTGTAATTGCAGAAATCAATCAATTACCGACTAAACACAACCCGTCGTACAGCAAGTCGTCCAGCGTTTTTATTTTATTTTACCAATTTTCAATTCATCGAATGTGAATGGTTTCAACTTTCAGACTATCTTATCATTTCATATTATGAATTAAGTGGCCGTACCTATCTGTACAAAACTTATAACTTGAAATTCCGGCAGAATTAATATGTATTTTAATAAGAGAAAATGAAGACAAATAAACTAGAAACACTGTTGTTTACAAAATACAGTGATGTAATTTGTACACGGCAAAGCTTACATACAATTACATATTAAATTGGGAGTGGATAAGATTAAGAAAGGCCTGACTAGACTAGTACAGTGTACACCCCACCTTTGAAGAAACATCAGTAGACAAATATTCCACTTTCTAATGCGTTACAATCAGCGATGACAAAGTAATTTGTTTCAGCCATGGCAAGTCGTAAAGAAGATTCAGTTCCACGAATTCTTAATCGACCTCGACCAGCATTGAAGGTATCACAAGATTTGCAAAAGCTAATGTTGAAGTGAGTGTTTGCCTGGCATAAATTAATGATAGTAATCCTAGGCTTTAACATTGTGGCAAGACTTCCATATGTACCCCCCTCTCATATATTTACATGCAACATAAAATGTTATTATTTTAGCTGTTTATTCCGTTTTTGATCAAACAAGGCCCAAATTAAAATAAATTTTGTATCCTGTAAATATAACGAGGGGTACATATGGAAGTCTTTCCGGGGCGTGGTTCGACCGCCCTTTGGACCCATCTCCCAGATTTACCCAAGTAGTGTCAATTTGAATATCAGAGACAGGCTGCAGTATTTTTCTCATTGACCTGAAAATTTGAGTCTGCAAATCCCTTTAAAAAAAAATTGTTTTTACTGGTTTTATTTTTTTTATTTTTGTAGTTTTTTATTGTTTATTAACCGTTGTCTACCGAGGAGGGGGGGACCGAACTAGAAGGTCATAACGTTTTTAAGATATAAAAGGAGGGTGACAACTTTTTTTCAAGAGAATAGCACAGTATTGAATAGGGCCTTGCAACATTAATCTTCTACACCAAACTGCAATTTGTTCCCCACGTACTTGATAGGGCATTGCAAGTGCCAGGTTCCATATCAAGGAGAACCCAAAGAATATTGGAACACGCACCTTTAATTAAGGGGACTGAATTGTGTTGACGAATACTAAATGTCATTCTGCGGTTTTGCTGTAATCAGTCTGATAAGGTACAATTTATTTCACATTTAGAAAAATTAACTCCTAACTACTGTTTTTTAATAAAGGCTGACTCTGAGATTTCCGAGGATGAGCACCTTCAATTTTCTAACAAGTCATGTTTTTTTTGCATATAGAATTAATACTTTGTCTCACATACCCCTAATCATTATGTAAAATAGCAAGCCCAAATTGGAGTGTCCCTTATTTGAAAATCACAACTTTGATTTAAAATTTATCTGGAATTTTTTGATACCCATGACGACGGCATTTGGAGTAAGGGCCTGACTAAACCTTGGAATAACTAAAGGGAGGGTTAGGGAGTGGGGGGGGGGGTGTTAGTGAATAAGGTGAAAAATTCCATGTGGAATATGTGGAAAGATGGTGAGGGCAAATTCAGTTGGTGTAGAAATGTGGGAAATGGATTCCTGGGAGATGCACAAAGATGAAGAGAGTGACCAATTTTTGCAAGAGATTTTGTGTGTGGAATATGCAGAAGGGAGTTGAGGGAGTGGGAAGGAGGTGGAAAAGTTGTGTGCCGAGTGTTAACAGTGGAAGAGTTCACATACCTATGACAGGTTCGTGCGGGTGTGGAGTGAGCGGCTGTGACCGTCCATCAATAAGGTATGGGGTGGGTGGAAGTTTAGAGAATGTGAGCGTTTGTTTACATGGGGAGAAGATTTCCCTTTTAAGGATGAAAGTGATGTGTACAGAGTTGTGTGAGATCAGTGATGCTGTATGGGAGTGAGACATGGTGCCTATTGAAATGAGGTGGGGATTCTGAGAAGGAACGGAGAGAGCAATGTTGAGAGCAATTGTGGTGTGAAAATTGATGATATGAAGAAGTACTGAGGCATTTGATGCAGATGCTGCGTTTGGAGCGTGGCCTGACTGACTGGGCCGAAGGCGAATGGTGTAATATGGTATGGGCACTTGCTGAGGAAGGATGAGGATCTGTTTTAAAAAGGGCTTTTTGAGTTCGAGGTGGTGGTTTGAGGAAGAGGGGTCGGCCAAAGAGGACATAGAGGAAGCAAGTGGAGGAGGAGAGTAGAGGGTGGGTATTTGCTAATCATAACTCCACATTATGTCTTTAACAGGTGTCATTAACGGATGTGGAGTTATGCCAAAACACATGGACTACCTTTCCCCTGTTTACCAGCATGAGCAGGCCCTTTCAAAGAGCCAACTTTAATTTGCAGACTGCAGACGAAACAAAATATCAAAAGCATTCCAAATCGAGTTGATATATGTTCCTTGGCATAATAACTTACCTTTTGAATGTTAATCCTAAAAAAATTGTCTAAAAACAGTAGAAAATCCATCATTTTTCCGGAGAACAACCTTTCTCATGCAGGACTCGTAAGAGTGATTGTAGCGCAATTTTCTTTAAACGTTTTTAATCTCTAATTCGTCTAAGTTTTTCACATATGTCATCACCTTATATGGAATCTCAAGTTGTGTTTGTAGTGAAAACAGGGATATCGTACAACATTGGAGGGATTTTGAGATCGACAAAGGTCGGTACAAGGAACAGGAGAAAGGTATTCCATGTGTTTTTGCTAACTCGCAATCTGTTTAACGCATGGTTAAAGACATAATGTGGAGTTTTCTAAGCAGAACTAGAGGGTTTGGTTGAGGATGGGGGATGCAATTGAATTCGGGTAATGGAAGAGGGAGTGAGGCGATTGCTCCGAATGTGAGGTGAATCCGGCCACCCCCGGTTTTCGGGGACAAAACCTGATTTAAAACTTTGGTTTTACTACTACTACTACACTTACTAGCATCATATGTACTTTAGTACTATAAATGTTTTACTGCCTTCAAATCCGATTCATCTCAACCTTTGTAATTGAACATGGCTAGTAAAAATCTTTAGTTTTTTCTAGTTTGGCTATTTTTTAAATTACTACACACACAAAATTAATTTCAAAATCTCTGAGTCAGCCTTTAAATCACACTGCACCTAAGCTGAATAAGCGAAATGATTGATGTAGAAAAATTTGCCTTACTAGTATTTTTCTCTTGCACAGTGGAAAATCCAAGCATATCCATATGGTTGTTTAGGACAGCAGGCAAGTTCAAAAATTACTTTTTGGTTTTCTTTTCTACTTGTTTGTCCAATAAACCTTTAAAATGTTATATAGGTGCATAACCAATCAAGTGCAAATTTTGAGAAATTGTATCCTCAGAAAGTCATATAAGAAGATCTTTATTATTAAATAAAGTAACATTATAACACAGATGTCATCAATACTTCAGGATCTGCCTATCACAAGTAGGTAACTGGTAGTTGGTTTGGACTGGCTTGATATGGGAGGGATACACTGTGCCTTCCATATTCACTTCACATATTGGAAAGGGTACTGCAAGTCCAATGTATTGACGAGCACTCAGTGTGTGGCAGTATGATCAGGAAGCTCAGACTGCATGCATGTGACCTCTACATGCTTCCTCTTTTAAATCCTTTATTTTTTTTATTTTTGTTTCATTCTTTGAAATTTGTAAATACTATTAGAGTACATTAAATGACAAGTTGCCCTCAGAACCTCCAACAAAAGCTATTTTGTCAGGTATAAATTGGTGATGTTGATTATTTTCAGGATGAAAGGACAGTTCATGAGTGTAGATGGAAGTAATATTGACTACGAAGCATTACGCAGCAGTGAGGTCTTTCAGAATTGCATATGCAGAAGTCGTGAGCTAAAGGGTGTTGATGTCACAGCATTAGATGAAGACCAGAGGAAAGCTTTCTTTATCAGTATCCTTGATCTGTAAGATGTGTGTAACTCTTTCTGTGGTACTAATATCTAACTTCTTTTCTTTAACAGTTTCTAATTTAAGCATATTAGCACATTTTTTTTTAAGAGCGCCCCCAATTTTTCAAAAAAGTGAGATTTTGACACGGTTGCATTGGGGTACTGGCTAGTTAACTATACCGGTGAATGGTTAAGCTCGAAATGTCTGTGTGTCACAAACAAGGAATTTTTTGTAATTAGAATTATTATCGGGATCCCGATAATAATTCAACGGTTGCTGGAAACGGCCTTCCAATGTGAAAAAGCCGGGAAATAGCGCCATGTACCTGTCTACGCTATCCATTGTTTGTTTTAAAATTGGTTCCGGCAAGTCAAGTTAGAGGTTTATCTTCTCGAGGTGGCACTATTTCATTCATCATGGAACCGACAAAATGTAGCATTTCCAGCTCTGGCCCTGCCGTTAATTCCAATCTGGGAATCCCAATTCTATTACAACAAAATCGCCTTATTTTATGATAAATCGCATTTCTTTAGCATTCTCGTTCGCAGGTTAGTTCTTAGAACAATTACCAACATAACCTGTGCCAAAATATCACTTTGAAAATTGGGGGCGCTCTTCAAAAAATGTGGCCAATATTGCTTTAACATCACTACAGTCTGATTATAATTTGTTGACAGAATCGAACACAGACGTGGGGGTACTTGCGTGAGCCTGAACTCCATCGTAGCTGTTGCGCTTCCATGAGGTGTGCGTATCTCCTGTCCAAGTAATTTTTAATCTCATTGTAGTGCATTCCCCCCGTGTATGACCTTTGAACCTCAATTGTTCTGTGCTCAGTCAGTGGTCCTTTTGGCTACCTTTGGTGTGTTCATAGGCATTGCTACGCAAATTGACCTCCAAATGACTTTTGAACTTTTGGGTCCCAATCTGAAAACCATGATAACAAACTTCAGACGGTCCTCACTTACCTTAAGATGCCAAATATCAGCCCAGCCCAATATGTCAAAGCATAACGAATGCATATAGCCGGGCAGACATGCAATTGACCTCTAGAATGACTTTTGACCTTTTTGGTCACTCTGAAACTCTGATAACAAACGTCAGACTCCTCCCTACCCTTAATGCAATACGCTCCATATGTCTAAGCTTAAGGAATCACCCCTGTGTGTGACCTTGACCGTATGTGTGTGACCTTTGAACCTCCAGATCTGTTTTGGTGCTCATGGCCCTGTGCTCAGGTCAGTCATCCTTTTGCCCAAATTTGGTAGTCATAGGGCTTTTCTATGCAAATACAATTGACCTCTAGATGACCTTTAACCTTTTGGGTCACTCTGAAAACCCTGCAAACCCATGTTGACGCCTTCCTGGCCCTACCCCTCATGCCAAATATCAGCGCATAAGGAGAATCTGAGTCAGACAGATCTAATTTTTTTGTAATACTTGAATTTCCCCAAGTGTGTGAAACTTGACCTATGTGTGACATTTTTGACCTATGGGTGTGACTTTTGACCTCATTTGTTCTGGCTCTGTCCTTTTGGACCACATTTTTGGTGTCATAGGGCAGTCTATAATGCAAATTACCTTTGATTGACCTTTTGGGTCACTCTGCAACCTGATACAAATGTCAAACTGTCCTCCCAATACCTTCATGCAAGTTTTCCAACCCCATATGTCAAAGCATAACGAAATGCATAGCCCGACCAACAGGCAGAAAGGGCATTTCTATGCAAAACCTTTTGGGTCAAAACCGTCAGACTAATTTTATCCCTCCCTACCTTCATGCCAATATCAGCCCCATATGTCAAAGTTCATACAACAAACGCTGAGCTGGACAGACCGACGGACCGATCTCATTTTTTGTGTCGTCTGCAAGAATTGGCAGAAGGCACATCTGGATTACTCAGTTTGTATTCTTGTGTAATCTATCCTGTGTGTGTGAGGGTGTGTGTGTGTCTGTGGTTAAAATGTTACCTCTCAATATATTGCATGCCGTATGGTTCCGTAAGGGCTACGGAATGTAACTTGTGGAAAGGAGGGGGGCGGGGGCTGGGGTTGGTCTTTGGTGACATGTTGGGACCTCATGTGACCTCGGGTGACCTATGTAACCTTTGGGCCGGCTCAAAAAGTTAACCCTTTCACCGCAAGTTTGTTAAGGCGTATGATGTGAGTTGTAAACTTGGTGGAGGGAAGAAGTTAAAGAGTTTCTCGACCCTGATAGATGTTGGGCATATATTCGGGCAAAATTATAGATGCAACATGAGCTAATTAATGACACATAAAGCATAATCACCTTATTTTGGAAAAGGTAAATTGGATATGCAAATTCCTTCACTGCACGAAAAACCATTATGGTGCGCATTCTTCTTTGCCCATTTGAAAGTTCCTGATACATGCAGCTTAGTAGGCAAATGAAGCTAATTAAATATGCTGAAGTGCGGTATCGCTAAACGGTACATCGGATTGCAAAATTCTTTGCTACATGGAAAAACTTACTATGCCATACATCTTGTGTTGTGAATCATCTAGAGGGGGGGGGAAGGGCTGGGGTGTTGGGGGAGAGGTGGTGAGGAAGGGTGGGGGTGCGTCGGGGAGGGGTGGGGTGCGTTGGGGAGACCGGGGGGTGGGGTTGCGTTGGGGAGCGGCGGGGGAGGGGGCTGGGTGTGAATGGGAGGGAAGGGGAATGGGGAGGGGGATTGGGAGGGGGGGATTAGGGATGGGAAGCCGGAAGAAGAAGGGTGGGTGAAGAGGGGAGGGGAGAGGGAATGGAGGAGGGGGAAATGGGGGTATTCAAAGCGTGCATAGAATATGCAAAGAATCACTGCAGAAATAACTGAAAATAACGGAGAAAAATAATTTCCAATAAAATAATGAAAATGAAAAAAACTGAGGTAAATGTGAAATTATAAATAAAGAAATACAGTGAATAAAATAGCAGAGAAGGTTAATCATATAAGATACATGAATATTGATTTAAATAAATAGAGAAATGAAGAATGAATGAGGAAGGAAAAAGAATGAATGAATGGTATTGAACGAATATAAATTCCAAACTACTTTCATGTTATGAAGTAATAAATAAAAATAAGAGGCTAGGAAAGAAGGGACAGGGAAGGAAGGGAAAGGGAAGGCCTGGGAATAGGAGGGAAGGGGAAGGGAAGGCGAGGGGAGGGGGAATCGGAAAGGGAAAGGGAAAATGAAGGGGAGGAGAGAGGGAGAGGGGAGGGAGGGAGGTTTAGGGGGGATGGGTCGGTAAAAGGGGAAGAGGGAGAGGGGGAAGGTAAGGGGAGGAAGAGGGGCGGGGGAAGGGGAGGGCCCCAAGTGAAAATTGCCTGATGGAAGAAACAGGCTGCGCAACATGAAGATTATGTTTGGCCGTAATACATAAAACATGCAACTTACATTATTTGTAAGGCTTTCCTGTAAAATATTCACACAATAATTATAACACAATTTTTTTTTCACAAAACATTTCTTTTTTGCAGACATTTTATTGTTTCAACCTTTCATCAATAATATTTGTATATTGCACAAATTGCACTCCAATATGCTACAAAGTAAAGTAATTCCAGCATTTCGGGTGTCTGTATCACGCCAATTGGCGCAATTATACGCAGCACATGACTGTGGTATAATTTGTTGATGCTACTACCACACAATTTTTAATAAAATATTAAGATTTTGCTTTCAAATACAAGAAATATTCACAAGTTGCATTGACTTCACATTGACTCAGTACGGTGACCTCTCATGTTTTGCCCGCCTTAAAATGGCCGCTGGGGAAGTTCCGGTTGTATCAATCGCCGACTCTTCAATTACGTGCGAGCCCGCTATCCATGTATAGAGGTCAGTGGTTGGGGAGGGGGCGGGGTGGGGTGACCTTGGTGACCTCATGCAACCTTTGTGACACCATGTGACCTCTTGCGACCTTGGTGACCTCATGTGACCTTAGTGACCTCATGTGACTTTGGTGACCTCATGTCATCCTTTGGCCCCCTTCACAAACCGCGACGGCAGACGACATTAGCGGTCCAACGACTGCGATGTATTTTTTAGTAGTGTAGATAGATTTAAAAAGTAATGCATCATATAGCTCAGACAAGAACCAACAGCATGAAGGTTTTTAATGTAAGGGGTGAAGTCCCCCCCCCCCACCAAAAAGTCGCTTTACCCTCCCCCCCCCCCCCCCCCCCGCCCGCCCTCTTTTGTGGAAAATTGTCCCCAGAAGTTCGTTTTTATGCTTGTTTAATCAGGGGAGTCCCTAGTGGGGTGGGGGAGGGAGATGGAGCTACATGAAAGAATTTGGTCAGCAAAATTGTCCATTTGTTGGCAAATTTATGCATTTTCTGCAAAATCAGCATTAATGTAAAAAAGATGTACATTAAAAATTATGTGAATTACATAAATGCATTTTATATTGATTTTTTTGAAGTTTTTGATAGATACTCCATTGTATGTGGTATTGTGTTGGGTACTTGTATATAACTTAAAGGTGCAATAAGAGATTTCAAGTCATCTATATTTCTGTGATACATAGTGATTTCATATAGATTAGACACTCAATAGATTCCCTACCTTTTATTTGGCTTCAGAAATAACTTAAAATGAAAACAAAAGGTGATTTGTATATATATATATGCTTTTATTTAAATAGAAATGTAGGCTGTAGGGGGGGGAAGGTGACAAGACACCCTCGCAGCGTTGAGAAAACAGTATAATAACAACGTAAATGCAATAGTATTAGCCGCTGATTATTCATTCATATACTCCACAAGCATTGAAACCACAGAATTTAAGCAGGCTGCAAACTTTAATATTACAAAGCGGACCTTCAACATCATAAAGCGGACCCCTTTCAACATCTAAGGGACCTCAACATTCTAACAGCGGACCCTTCAACATCCTTATAAAGCGGGAGACCTTTGTCACTTTTTGGTGGATATTATGTCGGCAAATGGGCTTTTTGGTCTGGGGACACCTCTGCTTATAGGTTTTAAAAAGTAGGGACCTTCCCTGAATCCATTGGTTGCCCTTCCCATTTGACTTGTCCTTATATGGGGACGTGTTACCACGCCCAAAAAATGTTGGTCCTTTATGGTGTGTAGTGTCATTGATTTGTGTGGGTGTGTGTGGGGTGTGCACGCGCGCACAAGTGCTAGGGTTTGTACAGGGTTTATCTCTTGTTTCAGTGGGGGGGAGGATTGCGGGGACACATTACTGTTATCCCCTGCAGAAGATGCAGGGAAAAGGAGGACACATGGTCTGATGGGGGAGGGATGGGGATTGTAAGTCAGGGACTTGCATGAAGTGGAAACAGATGTGACAAATAATTTCAGGTATAGTACAAACTTTTGTTTAAGAAACACATTATTTTGCTAAATTTACCATTACTGGTTGTCAGTGTTTTTCAGCCTCTGTCTAGAAAGTCAGTAGGGGACTTCACACAGATGGGGAGGGACAAGCTTGGCTACAGAAATGGGACAAGGGACATGTCAAGTGGGTGGACAGGCCAAATTTGTAAAGATGGGGGTGCCAGTCTCCCCAATGATAAAACCCTGGGACCAGGTGCATGCACATGTGCCACCTCCTTGATACATCATTAAGTTATTATCCTTACAAAGCTCTGTAGATATTTATAATTGGCACGTGTACCATCTGGCCTAGTCCGATTGTGAAACATTACAGAGTCAAGTGAGTCAGTGTAGGAGGTAGAGCCGTTTAGTTTTGGAGAAAGGTAGCTTATGTGATTGGGGAACAAGTGTTCACATTGGATGACATGGACATGGGGTGCTATAGATGTGAGGGCAATATTGATTTCCCCTCCTTTTCACACGGACAAACAACACTATGGCCTGGTTAGATGTTTTCCCAGAAAACCATGGTGATGAAGCTGCATAAAATGTCCAAAAGGTGGTGGAAAAGAACACAAGGAGTTTGATTTTGCCCAAGGATTATGTAATTGCCTACACTGCTAAGACTTCCGCCATTGACTTGTTTTATCCCTTGTCTTTGTTAAGCATGGGGGGATCTTGTGATAGGCTATTCTTTGTGTGTGTTATGTACGTACGGCTAGTTTCTATCTATTAGAGGATATTGGTAGAGAAATTTTCCTACCTATAATATTAGAGGCATTTTGTAAATGTGAAGACATTTTGAGTGTCCTCACATTTTTAGATCTATTAGAGGATGTATAAACTGCTATCAGTTAGAGGACCTTTTCAAATGACCTCAAGTTTTTAATGGTTGTCCATCACTTTCTTAGGAATGCTACCATAGTCCACTCAATCTACTGTATGACCTGAACACATTGCTACAAAGGTTTTGCTGTAACCTGTTGTACAAACCCTCCCAAACATATATCAAGAAAGGTAGAAAAAAAGGACGCATGGCCACACGTGCTAATTTGCAAAACCTATGTGCCATTTTTGCCTATATATTTGGTTATTAGACAATAATTAAAGGGGACGAACCCGATTTAAGTAAATAAAGTTTACATCTGGATAGAATTGTCCTCACCCCTAAGCCCCATCTGTAGAGTTTGCGCTGATATTTCAAACCCGTTCTCATTGAGAGCTAAAACATAGTTTCTAGCCCTATAATGTGTAACAAACATTGAGATCGGCTCTACCAACAATTGGGTACATTTTCGCTTATAACCTTCCAAACCAAAATCCTTTTAGAGCGCCCTAAGATTTCACAGGGGACATGAGAAAAATAGTAGTCTTTCTTCAACTACCAAAATGTTGACCAGGCCCGGTAAATTTGGAGTATAGGGACGATACTATTAGCGATCCCACATAGTACCCAACAGTGTACTTGAGGTCTAACCTATTTGAATTTGGATACCCGTGTGTAGTGCAGATCGGTTGATGATTCTCTTCCTAATTGACGGTCATGTATTCCAGTCCTTTAGCGGCAGCATTCTAAATGATTGATTTGATAGGAGATCGTGTGCAGCACATATCGCATCCCCTGTTAGATCTGCGTAGTCAAGGTCTTTGAGATGATAAATTGGTGGATGTCTAGACTGCTTGAACGCCCCCCTTTTATGCTGTTGTCCTACCAATTAGCCAGGGCTATTATCAAATGACCCCTTTTTAACAGGTCATATACCCATTAAAACCCACCCCCCCCCAATTTGCTTCTTCATGCTATACATTTTTATCACAAGTTCTTATCACTTTTTAAAAGAATTGAAAAATAAAAAAAATAAACACTTTTAAAAAATTTTATAATTACATGGCAGCAATTTTAATTTCATGGCAATTTGAATGGATCGAAAGGAGGCACTTCCTATTTTAAATTAAGGTTTCTAAAATATTGGCCCCCTTCTTAGAGTTTCATAGGATGTTGACGCCATTTTATTCAGCTTGTGTACCGAACGACCCATGTTTTTGGGTACATTTTATTCAAAGGGCCGGGAAAGGACCCTATTTTTTTAACCTGGCCGAGGCACTAACCCATCACTTCGCTAGGGAGTGCCCGGGCACTAGCTCGGACCCCCAATTGTTTGAATAATTACTCTCTGATAATAATTGGCTAAAAAAGATCTCCCAGCCGGATTACAGTCTGACCATACAAAATTAGAATACAAAATTAATTTTGACGGGAAAATTGGCATCTTGAATAATGCCCATCAACTTTCCACTTTTAAATATCAAGTTCAAGTGCTACACACCTTGCAGGCTAGCCATGAAAACACAGGTTCAAATACCAACAAAAAAAAATGGAAAACTCCCTAAACATGATTTATAGCTATATGACCTTGTCGAAAATGGGCGTATAGGCCACGTAAGATAAATGCAAATGAGCATGTCTTGCGGACTTCCTTTTTTCTACCTTTTTGATATTGTTGTTTGGGATCTTTTAATGCTAGTTACAGCAAAGGAAAGAAAACCTCTGTAGCAATTTGGTCCAGGTGTACCTAGTATTTTTCTAGGATTGAGTGGACTATCATTGCAGGACCTTTCTTAATGTTAGGGATATTAGACCAATTTTCAAAGTATTTCAAAGTCGTGTGATGTTATATTGTTAAAACAAACAACAAATATTTTTAATTAAAAAAAAACTAAAGAAATCCCATGAAAAGATCAAAAGTACAGATTTTTAAATATTTTCATTTGAAGTTTTTGTGAAATTTTCAAAAAACAAAAAAACACGCGTTTTTTTTTAATTTGAAATTAAAAAAAAGTCAAAAAAAAATTCCGAAGTGATCCGGTTTGACTTTTTACAAAAAAACTTGGTAGAGAAAATGACAAAAATATAGACAATGTACAGTCCATGTGTGAAGACTTAAACTATGGACTCCTAAGAAAGTTCCTAATGTGAAAAAATGAGCAACCAAATGGGGCAAAATTGAGGAAAAATGTGAAAATTCTGAGCAAAATATACAAATTTGACCTTGAATTTAAAGTATTTCAAGCAGGATTCTTCTACTATTTCATGAATGATGATTCCAAATGTGGGGCAATCGGAGTCGAACGAAATACATCGGAATTTTACCTGAAACGTCATGGGACCCACAAAACAGCTGCTTCTTTTATGGTGACATTGACTCAGGTTTGCGTGGATTTCTACCGTTTAACACAACTGTTTGGTGAACGTATGGATTCCCAATCATTACCAAATAAGCAACTATTATAACTAATCCTTTTGCGTTTTAAACCTGAACATTAGATTGTTGAAAATAAAGGCTCTGGTTTTTGTTTTTCCCATTTCTTTAACTACCCTTTTCAACCATGATTGCATGGATTTCAGGGACACAAATTTACTCTGCCGACTTCATATTAAATCCTCACATTTTGAGGTAGGGTAGGTTTAGGTTTTTTAGGGGTAGGGTTACAATTTAGAGTTAGGGTTTGGTTTAGATTTCTGGGATGGTGGTGTGTCGTATATATGACCAAATCCCCCCATATTTCCCCCACCCCCCACCCCCCCCCAGGAAATAGTCATTGTTTGGTTATTTTTCACATTTTTCTCTATTGTTTTCAACATATTAAAAATCATATTCTCATATATAAAGCTAAAACAAGATAACGAATTGGTTGAAGCAAAAAGTGGTCGTTTCTGGAGGGTAAACATTCTTTCTGAGACACCCTGTGCAAGTATTATGTTTCCTGTCATTAGTCTTGTACTACACTAATGCTATGGTTGTACACAGGTAACAGACCACACCCAAGTTCAGACCAACCCTTTTTCAAAGATGACGACCCAAGACGAGTATTGCCTTGCAAAAAGTAGATCCCAGAATTCATTTTGCTTTAGTTTGCGGTGCTAAGGATGGTCTTTGCCTTTTTGAGGGGTAATGATTTGGCATGGCGGGTCTCTAGGTGACTTCTATATATTGTTATGAGTCTCGTTAGTATAGCGGCTAAGGTCAGAAATACCTTTCAAACACAAATATAAAGGAGCCTTGTGCCAAATGATCTAAATTATATATATAAAAGTTTTATTTAATGATATTACTTGATTTGGTTCAAGAATTTGGTATGTCCAAACAAATTACTATACACAATTAGGAAGATTAACTTATGGTTACTAGGTCCTGTGTTGAAAGTTGCAGTTCAACGATGATAGTCCTTGCAGCGAAGACTCCAAAATGACAGCGCACAAGTTCATACAAACTCCTCAGGTAATATAATCCAGGGAATCTCCTCAGTCCTGAAGGTAATCCCGTCCAGCAGTTCAAGACGACAAGGATAAATTAAGTCCCTCTGACGATAATAAATCCACAGTCCAAGACAATCACCGACATCCATCGTCCACAAACCGCGGAATCACTTGATTCCCAGAACTTTCGGCTCAAAGACGACAGCAGAACAAACTACAGCACCCGCCCACATTGGAATTGAACATATAATAAATCATGGGCACTGTGTGTGAAGCAGAAAATATACCATTATCGTAGGATTTAACTAGCTATCCAACTGTATAGCTGATTGCAACTGCTGACGGCGGAGACTTAGCTCAAATTCTCCAGATATACGACTTCACAAAAATCCCAGTCGAAAAATAAACATTACTCACTCATATTGAATGAAACACGACCCT
>JAMKCH010013410.1:0-25842 GCA_023653785.1 Ophioderma brevispina | reverse complement strand
GAACAGAGCAGAAGCCTTCAAACATGTATGTCAAAACAGCAATTCAACAACATTTTGTCAACAAGACACTAAGCAACCAAGATTAAAACTACATAACGTAGACTCCTAACCTGACCGTTTGACTCGCTTGTTGGAGTGTTGGCCAGTATCCAACTCAAGATAACTAACCTCCACACAGCAAGTTAAATTGCACCCAATGAGGGTGTGAAGCAGGGGGGGTAGGACACGATCTGCTCGATTTGGGCATTGGGGATTTCCGAATGGTAATTTGGGGAACTGCTACGTGCATTTACTATGGCAGTCTCGGTCCCAGTGACATTAAAAAATCATCTCTTAAACCTTTGTTCAAAAAATCTTAGTAATATCATGATAAATTAAGAAAAAAATATTGGCTTCAAAATCCGTCGGGGTTAGTGGATTAACCCCGCTGCAAAATAGTGTAATTTCCAATAACGGTCATTTAGATTTAAATATTCGTGACCAGGCCTAGTCTTTAGTCAAGTCTGTGTGTAACCGTTCGATATGCGTAAGAGCGCCCTCCTACCGTTAAGTCTTTGAAACAGACTAGCACCTGGAAGTTGGTGCCGTTTTGAATTTGCTGTTGCTGTTAGGTTGGGAATGTCCTACCCCCCCTGGTGTGAAGTGGAATTTTATAGATTTACCAGGAATTATTGAACCTAGCAACACCACCAAAAAATCTACTCGAGTTGAAATAGAGCTGAATGTCGCCACCAACGGCAGGGTGACTGGATGTTCCTAGCAAAGGGCGATCCTGTCACTGGGGTCCACGATCATATACATGTAGGGTTATTACTATTTTATAGTTGAGCATCAAGTCTAAGCATCAAGGTTAAATAGCTCCTCTATGTGTTTTGGATCCAAGTCATCTATTTATGCAGCTTAATTTGCTCAAAAAAGTAGTTTTACCTGCTTTTTGGTGCACTTTCAATGAACATCGGCATTGAAGCGAGCAGCTGCTGTCGGGAGTGGCTGCCGAGCTTCGACTCTTCCTTCCTTTGATCCATTCTGGGCTATGGATGGTCAAATGTGAGGCATCCAAATCAAATGCATATGCAGTGCGTATCCCGTTTTTTGTACTGTGCTCCTTGACACGCTAGCCCACGAGTACTTCACGCAGTTCCATTACGCTCGACAAAAATAATTTCATTCCCCCGCTATTTCGATAGTCGTCTCTACTCCCCCATAAAAATTTCTGACTTTTATCCAATCAGAGACTGTGATGGAAAATCAGTTAAAAAATCAACCAATGAGCGCTCGGTTTTCTCGGAAGTTTGGTTCCATGATTTCTCGCAATGGCAGCCATTTCTTCGTAACCATGTTTCAGCTACCATAGTCTCTGCCCCTTTTATGCAGATATTGCAGCGCATGCGTTGATGACCTCTGAACAATTCTGGCAGAGACTGCAAATCACCCCAAAAATCGATCCACTCACCTTCAGAAAACCCCCTTCTATCCAGTGGCTGCTTTAAAACACATTTTTGTTTAAAAATAGTCCTTAAATTCAAGCTGATAAGCCGATAAACTCTCCCAGTGAGGCTTGCACTGCGCAGTCTTGTGTGCACGTATTCTATGCCAAAACACGCTGTTTACCCAATCGGAATGCCCCCTTGGTTGTCCCTCTAACTTTTGGACCAATCAGGGATGGTTAACAGAAGTAGTTCGGCCATTTAAAATGGCGTCTTCACTCTCAAACGAGTGCATTTTTACTCGCAAATTCTCCCCTTTTTTTAACCCTTGCGCTAGAAGCGCCAGGGTTATAGCTATGACGCACGAGGAATGTAGTCCCAATTTTGTGTGTGTTTTGTATATCAGGGGCTACATTTCTTATCGTAGGTGACGAAATTTTGGAAGTGGGTAGGGGAGAGCCCGAGTCAGGGACGTATAGAGCGATCTCCCCAAATCGGGGTGTAATTTGTCCGTTTAGAGCCGTTTTTTACACTCAAAGTCCAGAAATTTTAGCTTGAAAGTCATCGGCCTTGTGTGCATTTTCTATGGTGGATGGCGAAGGCATACCATTGAGGCAAAGGATTTACAGTGTGCAACTCTATGCTCAAAGTAAAGGGCCTTCTTGATCATCTGGTATATGTCTTTCAAGTTAACCATTTCACTAATTAGCATTGAAAGTTTTACTACCCAGTTTTAGCACTTTAGGCATTTGACCTTACTAACAGGTCCATGGTCACACTAATTTGTTGCTTGCCAGTTCCTCTTATAATATTATTCGTTCACTCTCTCGGGTTGCATCAAGTTTACTTGATCCTCTCGTGTGCAGATTGAGTATCGCTTTGTCATAGGTTCTGCTAGAATCATGCATACAGGCCTCACCTCTTCTTCAAAAATTATTACATGTACCACACAAACTATGATCAGGCCCTTAGACTATTTAAATTATGTATCTTATTTAATGTGGCAATGAAATATTGTAAAAATAGACAAGTGACTATAGCCTATTAATAGAGATTCAATTGTCTTTTCACACTATATTTTATCGTCATATCAAATAAGAAACATAATTTCTACTACCTATTTGATTTTTCACTTGATCTTGGAGAAGTTGTAATGAAACTGTGTGAATGTTTTTTTGTACCCAACTTTGTATGTCCTGGCCTAAGAGTAGAGACCAATGTTTACCATTTTACAAAAGTCAAATTCTGTTTTGTGTTCCATATTACAAAAACCGATTTTTCACCTGATTTTCTGTTAACATGAAAAATCAATGAAAATGACCATATCACAGTCTAACGTACCTGTGGAGAGATTATCAGTCATTGAGTCATGGAGTGTTCACAAAAATTGGCCTTCCACGCCTGACTCGTCCGGTGTTCACTAAACATCTCGAGATTACAACAGACAATTTGAACAGATCAAACAGCATTTGAAAGCTAAGGCTGTGCCTTTGAAGGTGATTAAGTATCATGTCACAACTATATTTTGTAATTGCCAAAGAGGGCACTTTTTCACTTATACAAGTTTTTTGAGACAGGCTGTAGATACCTGCTGTATCATAAGCAAGGGTTTACATGCATCGTTGATGCTCTCGTCTACAAAACCCACATCTTTTTTCAGTATTAACCATGTTTTCCAGTAACGGAATATTAATTTTATCGATGTAGGTAAGTTTCATGGTTTTGTTTACATGTTTTGGTGTCTTTTCAACAAAGTGAAGACAGTTTTTGAAAAGTGCTAAAAACATTGATTTTCGGCAAGTGTTTGGCTCGAAAGTTACGCACTGGATATCCTATATATTGTAATCATTTTTTTCATAACTCATGTAAATCCTTAGTAGCAGCAATTGTCAGGTTCTCGATGCAACTTTTGTAGACTAGGTGCGCAAATACTTTGAGCGGCCAGTGTCTGGAAATATTTAAATTGTACACTTGTCTTTCATACAGACCGGCACCCCCAAGAACAGTTGCCCGTGCTCCTGCTCCAGCTGCCCAAAGGACACCAGTTCCCGTCCAGCAACAACCAACAGCCATGGCACCAGCTGGAGCAGCACCTAGGCAACCAGGACTGTTGGGTCAAATGGCAGCAACTGCTGGAGGGGTTGCTATTGGTTCTGCAGTGGTAAGTTGTTTGTACATCTGCCAAGGTAATTTTACCAGGTTGGCATCGGAAGCATTTTTGTTTTGGAAGATACAGGTTAACAGGCGGCCAAAAAAACAAGGGGGCAACCAGATTTTAACATTCCCTGGCTTGCTTTGCTTCACGGCCACCATTGCAAATTTGTAAAAGGGGAATTATAGTCTCGTTCTCAGTACTTGGTGTGTGGCCAAATGGGCACATACACTGAATACTCACCCAACAAGTCTGGTGGAGTTTGATACGAGTTCAAGATCTAGAAAAAAAATGTTGACCGACGTAGGGTTTTAGAGCACCATTTAAAAATTCTAGACATCTTGATGAGATGTCCTCAGTGTAAGAAAATTCTTTCAATGTTGTATGCTGTAGTATTGCATTATAGTAAGTTTACCTTAAGCCCTGCCCTAAACCATGATGGATGAACCGCACATTCATGACATTGTTAATAGTTAGCCAATTGGAGCACTCCTATACAAAGATCATGACTTGGGGCATGGTAAAAATAGCTGACCAATCAGCGATCAACCTGAAACGAATACGTTCCACAGAACACCGACCAAGTCTTAGGGAATTACTCCATGTTTGGGCGTCAGTCCATATTTCAAGGGGCAACATACTTTCTTTCCAGGGGGCGCCCATACATACTCGTACACCCTGTATGTCCCGGTTCCGTCGCCTGTGGTTGGTACACAATGTGTGACATGTGACCATGTTTTATGAGAAGTATATACATGTAGGCCTTCAATGATTTGCTCACACTTTCTGCACATCATAAATCTGCCATGGAGTGTTTGGATACTGAAGAAAGTTTGAAATCATTTGAATGTATTTTGCCAAAACAATGAGCAAAAGTGCATCATTCAGACTAACAAGGGGTTACATTTTTGTGAGTCCTGGACACCAATTTTGGAAAATAAGGCAATTATGGACGCACTAAATTTCACAATATCCAAACTAGATCGTATCATAAGGCCGTAGATAAACATGGCCAAATTGACAAAATCAACATGCATTAGAAGCTGAAGAAAAGGATTGCGTGTAATTAATGTGCACTGCACTAAACAAATGATAAGTGACCCATTACCCATTAAGGACCTCTGACCTCCACATATTAAAGTTTACCTCAGTTTAAAGTTGGACTACCTAAAAATGGTAAAAAAATATTTGGAAGCAACAACAGGTGGAAATGTATAGCACTCAGATAGTAATGTTTCCATAACAGCTCCCCATTTCACCCTGGGTAGAGAGGCTTGGGAGGTAAAGTACCTTGCCCTGGAAGTGTATAACGCATATTGGCTGTAGTGGGACTCAAACCTTAGGCTTTAGATCATGTGTCGGCTGTTAAAGCCACTTGACCACATGTGCCCTTTCACTTTTGTCAAAATACATTCAAATGATAAACCTTCTGAAGTATTGAAATACTTTAAGACCAATATTATTTTGAGTACCGTAATTGTTAAGTGCAGGGGGGGGGTAAAGTCCAGGCTAAGGCATAATTAAATCAAAATTATTAAAAAGTCAAACAAAATGCTCAAAAATACAAAAACAAACATTTGCCAAAGTGGAGACCAAGTGCAACTTATTGAAAATGTTAATGATATGGTTTAGTTAGAAATCAGGGCAGGCATGTCAAGGCCAAGGAGGAAATGAGGTTAGTCTAACTGTGCACCTTACATAAGTTTTAAAAAGTCAGTGAGTTTTGCACGTTTTCTGTTTCCTCTACGGTTGTTGTGGGCCGCCAGGCTCCAGCTATAGCTGGAGGACCACTTAGCAATCCGTTGTGCGTGTGGAAGTGTGTGTCACTAAAATGTTAAGTTTTTTTTTAAAAATTGACCTCAATTGAAAAGTTGAAAGTTCAATTGAAACCAAACTTGTGTCATATGTGCACCATGGATCCCTCATATGTTGATGAGGTCAAAGGTCATGTGCCGAGGTCAAAGGTCATGTGAGGTCAAGTTGAAAAAGAGGCTAAAAATGTAAAATTGACCTCAATTGAAAAGTTGAAGTTCAATTGGAACCAAACTTGTGTCATAGGTGCACCATGGATCCCTCATATGTTGATGAGGTCAAAGGTCATGTGCCAAGGTCAAAGGTCATGGAGCGGCCCACAGCTTATATTCTTTGAATATAGCGAGCGCGAAAGCCGAGAACCGCAAAATTCTAGTTTGATTCTTTCTTTAGCCCAGGAAAACCAGTTTGAACAATTTTGACTGTAACAAAGTGGCCCAAAATAACAATGTAATCAAAAATGCAATAAAAAATTCCCTCGGACACCAGTGCAAAGCTAAATAGCTTTTAGGGCCGTCATCGACACACCTTATGTCGACAGTCGTGTCGCAACAAGCCATATTTTCTCCCGAATCAACACAGGAGACACACAAAACTTGGTCAAAATGACGAACGGCCTCAAAAAAAATATAATTTTCAACCTAACAATCTACTTTTCTTACCCATTTGATTACTATTG
This sequence comes from Ophioderma brevispina, assembly GCA_023653785.1. Classification (NCBI taxonomy): domain Eukaryota; kingdom Metazoa; phylum Echinodermata; class Ophiuroidea; order Amphilepidida; family Ophiodermatidae; genus Ophioderma; species Ophioderma brevispina. The sequence continues at coordinate 19,772 of JAMKCH010013410.1, read as the reverse complement.
TAATTATGATTCCTTGTTCCAGTATCAGAGTACGAAAACAAGTATTTATTACATAAATGCACCGCAGCCGTGCAAATGACCGTATTTCAACTTCGCCGCAGAGTTGACATTGACATGACCGCGTGTACCAATGCATAAATAGGCATTCACGTACATGAGCCCATGATAGCTGCGCGCGCATGTTGTAATCGGGTATTTCCCCAAATTTCATCGTAATTCCATTCACCATGTGCTTCGGTACCCAGGTATTCGGATCTATAGAGGGTGAGAGATACCACGGGCGAGAAGGTATATCGAACTTTGATAAAAATTACACTACTATAATTTATTTTTCCCTGTACATTACCTAATTTCGGTTAGTCGCCCATATTCTGGAAAACATTGTTTCAATGCGAAATTACATACCCGGAAGTAGGTCTCTCAAAATGGCGGCGCGCGCAGATAATTTGGATGGCAGTTAAGGAGAAATATAACTCAAAATACTATTGGAATAGTCAACATATACGGTAGTTTTCTAGAATTTAGGATCAATTTTCAAGTGAAGGGTGCTTTCTGTTACATAAATATGCAGTTTAATTGTTATACTCCATAGATTCTAGGGCAAGTAATTGGCGTGTGATGAGAGCTTGATGAGTGCAGCACACATGGTACTCTGGTGCATTTGACGTTTTGGGGTTTGATTGATGCATTCGCCTGGTCGATTTTAACTCCAAGTTATGTTGACATTATGTCGCCGTCGGGAAATTTTTTTTGCGATATGTCGACAGTAAAATAAGGATGACGACAACCCTATGTCACACCACAACTGCTTCCCTTCAGGATGTTGCCAATTTCAAATCATGATCCCTGCACTATCATCAAATTTCATGTGACAATGTAAGTGCACTTTTGTAATGAATAATTGTGGTCTGGAATCTGTATCAGACGTTAGTCTGTATATTGGAATTGGTTTATACTTGAAAATCAAAAATGTGTGAAAGAAGACAGTAAGTGTGCACGTTTTGGGGGTAGGTACTGTCTTTTGCATGTGAGAAAAAAAGTGAAATTCTCGTTCAACCGTTTTGGATAGAGGGGAGCGGTGTTTAGAGCTATAAATGGGAATATGAGATGTGTTGAAGTCTTTCTTCAGGGCCGAAAGGCTTGTTTGTGTTTTTTGTGAAGGAAAAAGGTTGATTGTTTTTGGGTAATTTCTGAGGCAAGTTATTCAAGAACTGAAGTACATCTACAGATTTGCCAAAGGGAATATTCCATGTTCTTAAATGGGGAGTATCATATTGAGGAAATCTATAATGAGTATGCTCGGAGAGAGGTGGTGAAATACACAAATCTGTTAAAAAAATCTTGGAAATCTGAAGGTATATGGCGATGATTTTTAACAGGAGAAATTGGAGATGTGTACTAAAGAAGGTTATAAGTTGTTGTTGTTTGTATCGGACACGAATGTACCTTTTTTGCAAGAGGGTTTTGATTGTGGACTGAAGAATGCACATAAGAATCAAGGTATCAAACCAATATTCCATAATGCATTGTGTCAAAGTATCTTAAATAATGCTGGTAATTACTGTATAACATCGCGATCTATATATGGCAGTCTAATACATCATCATTGTTATTATGGGATATGGTTGAAAGGATTAAATGATCTAATTCATTCTTGTGGCCGCTTTTAATAAAATCCCAATATCCCATATTACACTTCTCGTGCTAGCGTCCTTTGTTGTTATCTATTGTTTTCCGGCGGATCTACTACGAATCGGGTTCGAGAGGGCTAATGGGGGTGTTATTTTTAAACAGCTCTAGGCGGCTTGTTATTTTTAATAACATGCACACTAGGAAAGCTGGGGTCACAACTGAACGCGAGGGTCACGGTGATAGTTCTAGAATTACAATGTCCTGACAATTAGATATAGCGGCGCGATCTGTATATAACTGATTGAAAACTTTAGATACAAATTCTATGGTGTCACACTATGGCAACGTATACATGTAGAATATAGAGCGGTGTGCTTACTGTAAATGGAACTTCAAAATTGATGGCTTTTACATGAAACATTTTCTCATAAAAAGACATGACACAATATTATTTTACAGCAGCAAAATATGATATAATTCAGATATTCAGATTAGTTTTAATACTGTCCATTTCTAAAAATTTGTATGCAGAACGGCAATTCCTTAAGGGTAATGGCAAGAAGACAAAAAATGCAAACAAACAACAGAAACCTACCCCAAGAAAAAGTTATGGTGATTCTGCCCCAAAACACTGGTTTTGAATATAGAAGGTTCCTCACCCTCCACCCCCCCAAAAAAGGTACTAAGTAAGTTTAACCTCTTGATATCAAAATTGCAAAAGCTCCCAGCATACGCCGTAATTTCCTTTGAAATCAAATGCGTTCACAAATGTCGACCATCAACCCGCATACACATAAAGATATTTAGAATTACTCATCAGCGTAGTGTTTAGGGATGAATAGGGTTAAAGTCTTTATTCCGTATAGGCTTGGTTGATTTCTTTCATTTCAAATCCTACTCCCAAGGAAGAACCAAAAAACCTCGTCATTCTTTGTTGTATTAGAAAAGCCACTGATCACTCAACCATCTATTTACTGGAAAGGGTAAGGCCAGAGCAATCAATATCCCCATTGGTTGGTTAACGCTCGTCAATGGATGTGGTGACAAGGACAAAGTGTTTTAAATGTGTTAAATTTAAATGCGACAAATTAATTTCGATTATCAATCCAATTTTAGAATGTTTTAATCAAAAAAAAATGTTTTAAAAATTTATTAATATATCATACTCTAAGTGTATAATATATAATCCATAGCTATGATGGCGGTTAGTGAAAATACAAGCTTTCGGCTTGATGACTTGGTTAACGTACCCTCTCGCGGCAAAGCCGCTCGAGGGAAGTAAACATTCATCAAGCATCAAGCTGTATTTAAACGAACGCCATTCTAGCTCATTGATTATCTATTATCAACATTGTTTTTTTTTTTTTTTTTTTCTGACAATATCCTGAATAGGGATAGCAGAATAGTACAGATGTGATGTCCAAACCTCATCTAAGTCCATATTGTGTTATGGGATATGTGTATTGGGTTGAGGATATGACTGAAATACAAGGCATCATAATCCTTTAATTGGCCTTGGCCACTGAAAGCGCTCCAGGGGCGGCTCTCTGCTATAGGCCTACTGTTTATGTTCCTAATTGACAAAGTTTCCTTTTTGACAACTATAGATAAAAAAAATAATTAAGTTGCTGGTGGGTGTGGACAGATAGTGTAATCCAAAAATGTTGTAAAGTAGAAAAATCAAGCCCAATTTGATATCTTTAACATGACATGCTGTCAATATAGTTTTATTTTTAAGTATTTGGAAGACCGTGTTCATGCAGATTAGCAATGAAGGCCGGCTGTAAGGAATTACAAAATAGAAAGAATATATCAGAGATGAAGATTATGGGCGTGTGGGTGATGGTTGTTTGGGCCTCAACTTGATCAGGGTACGGAATATGTGTGGCCCGACTTTTGTTAGTCGACTTCGTCTGTATATTAATTGAGGGTCCAAAAAAATGTGTCGGCAAGAAGACCAGTAATTGTGTCTTATGGGGGAAGTCCTTGGCCTTTCGCATGTGAGTGGAAATTGAAATTCTGTTTACTGGTTTTTGATAGAGGGAGCATTGTTTGGAGCTATAAATTGATATGTTTGTGCTGATCTTCTCAGGGGCCAAAAAAAGGCTTGTTTTAATTTTGTTTTTTGTGAAGGAAAAAGGTGAACTTTGGACGAATTGTGAGGCCAAGTTGTTTTCAGCAAATTGAGCTTTTGTTTTCGTTTGTTCGCGAATCTCGCCATGTGGAATGGCGATAGGGGGGTTAAACTGGGAAGGGCTTCCAGACGGTTGTGGAAGGGTGTCTTGGGTTATAATCGAAATGAAGAAAAGACCTTGGGACTTTGGAGCGGCTAGTAAGGGGCCTGGTATAGTTGCAAAAGGGGCCCTGTGGTCGGGATCCGACAGGAACCCTAAGGTGGTGACAAAGTTACTACCTCCAGGTAACGTCTGATAAGGTTCCGCACGGAACCTAACCACCAACCCGCCTCAAAACCGCGAAGCCGAGAACCGCGAACATTCTAGTTATTTATAGAATTATACACATTAGTTCCTTACAACCCGATCTTGAGTCTTATCAGGATTGACCTCCTTTCCTAGATTTCATGGCACCCGACAAAAGTTCTTACAGATGTGTATAGCATTTATCCTTGAATTGATACTCCCCAGGGTCACACAATAGGACTGCATGAACGTGAGGTGGAGGTGGAACCCAGCCCCAACCAGAACCCAGTTATCAGGAGCAACCTCAACAGCAATATGGACAATATCAGCAGCAGCAGCCCCGGTGTGCTTGTGCTTATGAACTTCAGCAGTTCATGAGTTGTGCTCAGGATCAAGCCGATATCTCACTCTGCCAGGGATTCAATGAAGCTCTCAAACAGTGCAAACAGGCATATGGTAGGTTGCTGTGAAGAGATGGGAGTTTTTGCAACTTCATAAAATGTGCTGAAATTGATGTTGTATGTTTCTGCCCTTCTCACATGACCTCATTTGCAAATTGCTGTTGTATTAGGATACAAGGGTGTACAGTAAAGACCAAAGTTTACCGTTTTACAAAGTCCAAATCCGTTTTTTTCATCGTTTAAACAAACCCCGAGTTTCACACGGATTTTCCTGTTAACATGAAAACATCAATGAAAATTACCATAAACTACACTACTACAGTCTATTACATACCTGTGGAGCATGGGAGAGATTGTTAGTCATCGAGTGTCAACATCTCCATTGAAATTTAACTTAAAGCAGTTGTTTTGTACTCGTCAGTTAGATTTTCTCTTTGGAGATAGAGTGACTCCCAATTTTTGCCGCTCGGCTTTTAGTTTTTTTTGACATTTTTCACAGCTAATATCATATCACGAAATTCGGGGAAAATTGCTTGAGCGTGCTTTATCATAAAACAACCGGCAGGCTTGAACACAGGTTGACCACGTTGCTTTTCCACAAGGCCCCGGGCGGTAAACTAGGCCATGGCACTTGCGCAGTGACTTGGTCGTGTGCCAAAAACAATTGCTTTTAGCAGCACATCTGCTGCTTACAATACTAAAATTGCCGCTGTAGAAAAGTGTGATTGTATCGGTGCTGAGGGTCATCGAAATTGTGAATACAGCACTACAAACTGGTAAAAAACCATCCATATTGTTTAAAATTGTGCTTTGTTGTCCTGTTTGATTGCTTTTAAAAGGATCAATTAACCCATTGTTTATTTTGTGTCATCATTTGCGGGGTTTTTACAGTATTTTAAAATATATTGAAAAACTGTTTCTGGGTTTTGGTGAGCATTTCCATTTTCCGTGTTACAAATTGCCAGTTCCGTGATTTTTTCCGTTTTCCGTTATATAAACTGAAAAGTTCGTCGTTAGTGTACAGAAATGAGGATTTCAGATCCAGCAATTTTGGTGTTTTTTAACATTTCATTGCACCCTGTCTTACAAAAGTATAAGTTTGTTTAAGAACCAGGGGGCATTTCCCCCCAGCCCCCTGCCTCATTTTAAGACCTGTGTACGGCAGGGCTTTATTTTTTAGGTTATCATCTGGCCAAAGTACTTTCTATTATCAAAGTCCAGCCCAATAATGTTCGAAAGGCTTTATGCTTCTAAACTTAAAGCAATATGGGCACATTTTTTTTGCACGTTACGTTGGTATGTCTAGGAAACTCTAACCTTCGAGCGAGAATGCTAAAATATGTGTATTTATCACAAAATAATGTTCCCCGCCCGAACGAGTTCGGAACGGGGACTATGACAAAGTGAGCAGCGTAGTGTCGTCAGTCCGTCCGTCTGGACTAAAAATGTGAATATGTTAACGATTTATCTGGAGTTCTGAAAGGCGAGACAATGAGTAACTGGGAAAGAAGCGGGATGATGAGATCTCGACCTTGATTAGATTGTGGCCGTTTTATAAAATATGCTAATTAAAGATCTAATTTGCATAATTTATGAGAGTTACGCAAGGCCTGTTTAAAAGTTTTCTGGAGTTTCCGTAAGGAGTATAATGATTTTGTTAACTTTGGTGGAAGAAAGCGGGCTGAAGAGTTCTGGACACAATTAGATTTTTGGGATATTTCGGGCAAATTGAGTATGCAATATGAGCTAAATATATGAAAAAAATAACGTAATGGATTATATTTTTTGAAAAGGTACATCGGCTACTCAAAAATTCTGCGCGCCATGAAAGCCTATCATGAGGAACATTTTTTTGCAATTTGAAAAGTATGTGATATATGCGGCTTAGGTATGCAAATGGAAGCTAATGAAATATGAGTAATTGCTGTATCACTGAAACTGTACATAGGATAGGCAAAATTCATTAGCTACCATAGAACTACGAGGCTAAGGAAGAGGGGGTGAGGGGGTGAGGTGTTGGGGAGGGGGTGGTGGTGTTGGGAGAGGTGGTGGGGTGTGGAGGGGGGTGTTCGGGAGGGGGTGGGGGATGAGGAGGGGGTTGGTGTGGATGGAAGGAGGGGGTTGGGTTTATTAGGAGGGGGTGAGGGTTCATTGAGGAGTGTTGGGGAGGGGGTGGGTTATTGAAGGGTGTTGGGGAGCGGGGTTGGGGTGGGGCGGTGTTGCAGGGGTTTGAGGGGCGGGTGGGGGTTGGGTATTATGAGGAAGTATTGGGGAGGGGGTTGGGTATATTGAGGGGTTGTTGGGGGGTGGGTGTCACTGTTGTGGGGGGTGTTAGGGGTAGGGGGTGTGTGTGTTGAGGGTGTTGGGGAGGGGGGTGGAGTGTTGCATGGTGGTGTTGGGCGGGGAGGGGTGGGGGTGGGAGTGTTGTGGGTGTGGGGGGTGTGTGGGGGTGGGAGTTGTTGTGGGGGTGTGCGGGGTGTGTGGGGAATGGAATATGATGGGGGTGGGCAGGTGTTGGGGAGAGAATGCAGGTTGCGGGGTGTTTGGGAATAGTGGAGGATGTTGTGTTAAGGTATGGGGGGTGGTGGTGAATGGGGTTGTGGGGGTTGTTGCGGGGGGGTTGGGGGATGAGAGGGGGGAGTTGTGGGGGTGGAGAGGGCGGGGTGTTGGGGAGGGGGGTGGAGTTTAGTTTTGCGGGGGTTGGGGGAAGGGGTGGAGTGTGGCAGGGTATTGGGAAGGGGGGTGGAGTGTTGAAAGTTGCATTTATAGCATGGTAGTGATCGCAACATTCGGCGCGGACATATTTTACGCATCGCGTAAAACGAGTTCGCATTGTTTGTAATTAGAATGGGATTTCAGATGGAAATCTTAACGGCCAGAGCTGGAAATGCTACATTTAGGTCCGTCCATGATGAAATAGTGCCACCTCGAGAAAATAACCTCTAACTGACTTGCCCGCCGAACTATTAAAACAACTAATAGATTAGCGTAGACACGTAAATGGCCGATATTTCCCGGGCTATTTCAATTGGAAGGCAGTTTTCAGCAGTTGAATATTATCGGGGATCACCCAATAATAATTATTCTAGCTACAAACTTTCCTTCGTGTGACACGAAATTGTCGAGGCTTAACATTCACAGGATAGTTTACTAGCCAGTTACAATGCAAACCGTGTTAAAAAATCTCCAAATTTTGAAAAATTGGGGGCGCCCTTCAAAAAAACTGTGCTAAATCTTGCTTTAAGGTCCATTCTACAGTTGAAGATAGATGTGAAACCAAAAAAAAAAAAAAAAAATCCGACTGAACACGCACGAAGTGCAATCTAAACTATTACGCTGCGTTTAGCAGAGGTCTTCAGCCATTTTGCTGCATGCAGTAAAATGTGAATGGACCTATAAAACCTCAAATGCTGCAGGGCCATTGTGACCATATCAAAAAGTACTGTATTTCAACCAAAATTAGGCAATTTCCCCTTTCCAAACCCAGCTTTCTAGACCTTTTCTGGAAATAAAATCAGGCTCCTTGGTAAAGGAAGCTTTGCTTTATGGCATGCCAATAATATAACCCTCACGTTGCCAATAATGGAAATGGACTCCCCTCCCTTCCGCAAGACAGGACTTCATCCTAGTGTTACAAGGATGGGATTCAGATCAAAAGATGCGGCACCCAGGCCAATTCATTCCTCCTATAGGGAGGGGGGATTATTTTCCTTATTTTTGATAGATTTTAATTAAATACTTTCCCACCGATAATATAATTTGTCATCTGCTTGCAAAGGGTCATAAAATGACAAAGATGCCAACTGAAAAAAGGGGGCACATGCAAACTAGGGGTAGCTTGTATAGGGGTTCTAATCTTATTTGTTGACCAATAAAGTTTAATTTTTCTTTTGTGGACAATAGTTTATAGCTATAAAGGCAAAATGTAAGAGTGTGCAGATTTCTTTGGAACTGGTTGGCAATTCTTGGTTTGGACATCTAAAACTCATTTAATCCCAATGTGACACTTCAGTGTACTAAAGATGGCACCCACCACAAAGACTGTAGACCTTCAACACATTTGCTTTAGAAATATACAATGGAAAGTATACATTTGCACAAAATGTATACCGAGGGTTAATATCTAACAAGACCAACAATTTGATGCCATTCCCATTTTAGCCTCTCGATGATAGATAGCTATAAGGCGACGAAAAAAACCCTGTTTTAACGGGCGAGCAGACCTTTCGAGTAGGGTCGGTCGGTCGGGCGAATATTTCCTTTTAATTTTTTTTTTCTTTCTGGAGCTCAAAATTGGCCTAAAATAGCCCCAAAATCTGAAAAATCAAGAGTAAAATTAAAAAAAAAAAAATTTTTTACAAATAAATTTTCTAAAAAAAAAATTGCCAAAATTGATAAATTTGGCTAAAAACGGCCTGATTTTACATGATTTTTGGAAAATCTGCAAAACTGAAAAATCCGGTCGGTCGGGCCCGTAAAACAGGGTTTTTTATTTTCATCGCCTAAGGGGTAACTTTTTCCCAAACTACTTATGCAGAACCAGGTAATAAGACGGATTTCTTTTCTATCTTCCTCAGGTATGCAATAATAACGGCTAGTGGTCTGAGCCGTCTCTTCACTCTATCCTTCAGCATGGTACAAGACACTAGCACTCCATCTTTCCGAGAGTTAATTTTGCTGTGAACATTTGTGGATATCATCCATAGTTCTAAGAGAATCTTATTTGACATAAAACACTAATGTTCAAGGAAAGCTTGCGAATATTATATTTCTGTTCAGATTTCACAATATGAGAATCAATTCATTTTTGGTGATAAGTTTTCAATTTCGGAGATAATTTTAAGCCTAAAAAAAGCAGAGGGCAGATCATACTTCTAAAATATGACTAAACCGTATTCACTAGCTAGTTGCATGATTCTACCCAAGTAGAGCTTTGAACTAGCATTATGAAAGAAAATGTTGCATAACTTATATCATACAACATTAACTTGCCTTCCTTTTCAGTTAGGCTATTGAAGCGCTGCATGGCAAAATCCATGACCATGCAAGATTGAAACAAGTTTTATTCATTATACGCACACAAACCCTTAATTGATCCGGATTCTCAAAATTGTCAGTTTACAAAGGAATGTGCATTTTATTTTTTATCTAGTGCAATTTTTGCATCCCACCTGTGTGCTACAGGTACAGAATGTGCAAGGGCAAGTTCACTCCACAAAATTTGGTTTTGGAAAGCTGGCCAAAATTACTGGACAGTCATTGAACAAATGTGTTGGAATGCATGTGTGTATGTGCGTATGCATGTGATTGGATTAAACAATGGAGTTGATTGTTAATTGAAGTACACCTACCATGCCCAGGATATTAATACAGTGTATGTGGCCTCTTCCCATGCCACGTTGGAAAAAAATGCCTTCACACTCTGCTACATGAAGACCACCTCGCATGTGAACACCCAGGACATCGGATACATAGCATATTTTCAGACCCTTGTACTCCATATGACCGGAAGAACAAAGTGTCATCACCACTTCGCATGGCTGTACATTTGCTAGATTATGTACAGATTTCCCAACAGATTTATCCCCAAGTGAATGACCAGAAGTAACTGTCAAAAAAGTGTCCTTTTCTGACCTTATCCAATGTGGGCATTTGACAGTACTGGAGTGTTCTATGTAGTTATCAGTCATTTTGTAATGTGTGTAGTTTCATTCACCACTAAAAAAATCTAGATGCATGAAACCCTGCATTAAATATGGTACCATTAATTGGCATTCAAATATTTTTTCCATCTATACTGGTTTAATTTTTTCACACATTGGATGCACATACAGGCTACTTTCCACATTTTAAATTTTCACTGACAAATGGCTGATAACTAATGCCGCAGCAGTAGTGCAAAAAGTTTTCCATTTACGGTTGAGCCATGAAACTAATCTCAAGGTTCAGTTTTGAAAATGCATGCCAAAAGTGACTTGATCCTGCATAAATCAAATTGTTCCAATGTACATGTTTTTTTAGCACATGCAAATAATTGAACTTCTTCCTTGATCTTGTTAAAATAACTGCTGTACTCTAAACTGATTCGAAAATTGCACATTACATAGAAAGTGGTATGGTCAGCATCTAGATTTTTAGATAAGAGAAGTGTGTGAAATAGTATTCAACTTATTTCCAAATCGTGTAAATTTTACAAATTGTTTAAGGATCATGCAATATGTGTATAGATCATTTACCTCAAACTGCAGTGACTTTCTTGAACAATTTTATAGGCCTATTAGGTGGGTGTAGTATTTATTCACATCAATCCATATTCAAACAAATTGGGTTTTATGTGTTGGTGAAATCTTAATTTTTCCCATGACCGGTTTACTTTTGAAATAGTAGATTCTATGGCCAGCAGGTGAACTAATTTGGAATGTTATATTTAGGTCGCATAAAGTACTTGCATTAAATTTTTACCAGATTGAAGATCTCCATCCTTGATTTTTCCAGTAATACCAAGATGTACTTATAAAGGTTGGGCATTTCTTGGGAAAATGCTTGCCTAAGTCATCAATGGCAAACATGACCCAGAGGTTTTGGGACAAGTACCTGTTATGTTTCAGCTTAATGACTGGTTACATATACTCTGCTATTTTCTTACCATGTGGCATTGAAGGTCCCAGGAAATGCAAATAGAATTGGTGTGGTTTGTGTGAAGTCTACAAGGGGGGGGGGACCAGAAAGCTTTCAATATTTGAGGACAACATTTGTGGTACCATTGATTTATCAGAGAATAGAAAATTACAAGCAGTCAATCAGGAGGTCACACCAACATGCATTATTTTCTTGTACACGAGAAGACAATACAATCGCTGTGACCTCAATAGCTGGTGAAAAACACTCTGGGAAAAATGTCCCGATTTGAGGTCCAAAATACCCGAATTCATTATAAAATCGAGTATTATTGTTGCGGAATGTCAACTACATATCTAAGTTGGTCTAATATGACGTGAAAGGTGTTGGGGGGTTAAAAACAACTAATTAAAAGCGACAAATTTTAAGTTTTGAAAAAGCGTGGTCTTTGAAGTTATTAGAAATCCCACCAAATTTTATAGCATCCCAAATCATTAATTGAATTGTGTGCTACAAAAAAAGTATGTGTTGCTCTAAGAAAGCGAAGACCACGGAAAATGTATAACCTTACATTTACTGGCATCATGGAATTGAATTCTCATATGCTATAACGTGGGCCTGGTTCCCATCGATTTGAACTGCAGACGTGTGTAGGGAATGTGGACAATGGCAAGGTAGTTTGCCTATTGTATTTGTGAAAGCCCATGTAAAATGACCGTGTGAATCAAAGAGGTTCTATATAGATAGAGAGGCAAAACGTTATGTCATCTTTAGAAATTCATCGTCTCGCATGTTTTGCCGACCACAAAGAAAACAGAGTACCAACAATAGAAAGCAATGGCTGCCTCCGCTTCTTCCACATACTGTGGGTGCCGCTTTGCATATACACTAATCGGTAGTGATACAAATTGATGTATGTGTTAGAGGTGACCAGGTGTAATAAGTGCACCTGGATCATTGTGCTCAGATACTCTTTTTTCTCATAATGCAATGCGCGCTTAGGTGAAAAGATGTATTCATTGAGGCGGTTTATTTAAATCAAGACGACTGACGCTCATTTCATTCGTTGTGTGGCCATGGGTAGGACAAAATTTAACCACCCAATAGCACCCAACATCCAACAACTGATATTTTGGCGGATTGTTTGTATCGAATTGACATTATGTGTGTATACAAGCACCCAAACTAATAATTATTCCGTGCAATATTCAAAATGTCAGCGCCCAGCACGGACGACTGGTTTTGAATGGGCTTCACCCCCTTGGTGTGAATAGTACTTGGGTGACCTGCAAATCTATTGATGGTACTGACTGCTAATCAATAGTGTCACTGGTAGTGTATTTTTCTGACCCGGTTTATTGCAGTGGAATGTCCCACAAAGATTTTGAGTAGGTTTATCATTTCCTGGACCTTTAACATAATACCAAATAAGTCTCTAGTTATTTGTGTGGCTATAAATAATTCACACCTTTAAGTGAAATTATTGCAGTACTTGTGAGCAACTCTACCACAAGGTGAAGAGGATTTTATTCTAGACAACGTCAAGCTGTAAAAATGAATGTTAAAAAAAATATTCTTAGGGTAGAAATAGAGTTACTATTGGTTTGTAAATATTAACCAATTTTACTTAGAAATCCAACCTAAAAGCTTCCCAGATTAGTTTTCAGCAGCCAAAATGGCATAAAATCTACTCGTCTTAAAGGCATAAGCAGCGATAATGCAAGAGGATAAAAAATTTGGGTAATTATCAGAGGGTGTATTGAGTCAATCCCCAATGCACCAGTTTGGGGAAATTTCACTTCATTAGGGTCATGTGATCCACAAAAACCCCGACTTTTAGGGTAGACGTTTCATATAGAAGTCCCAATGATGCAAATGAGGTATTACAATTGATTCCATCATGCACTGTATGACTGCAGTAGTGCTTGATGGAATGAATGGCTATATGAAACGTCTACCCGTTTTAGCCCACAGTTTTAGCACGATCATGAAATGTCTTGTGGTTCATAAACCTTTTGAACACTATCTCCAAGTACTGACACATGTTTAGTACAGTACAGGCACATTGGAATGCATTATGGGATTAATTCAAAACACCCTCTGGGTAATCATTAGCTTGTAAGTGTACAATTAGATCAAATTTGGAGAATTAAAATGTGCATTAAACGGCCGATTGTGTTGCATACCAGAACAGAATAAATGATCAATAATATACGCATTGAGGTCAATCGTACAGGTCATGGTGCACAATATCACTTTAAAATCTGGGACATTTGTAGGGAAAGGTTTTTGATCTCAAGTTCGAATTTTTTATGTAAACACGAGTATAAAAATCCCAGAATCTGATAAAATGTACTGGTTTTGTCTTTAACATATGGATTTTAATAAGCCAACCACATGCAGGTTATGTTAGCACATCCATGCCATGCCAGTACCACCAATGCATTGATTTTTGTAATTTTTTTCCAATGTTCTGATTAACGCTGCTAATCCCTTTGATAGATTTGAGGAAAATGCCTTGCCCACCCCTATTTTAAAGTACCATAGTTGAAATATGATAGCTTGGTTCTGGATGGACCGATTCTGTACAAAAAAAAGTTTATTGCCATGTCCTCGCAATACAACATCAGTATTATTTATTATTTATATCAGGCTTCCGAGTGGTGCAAAGAAATCTTTGTATTGTACAGTTTTGGTAAAAGTCCCCGGATGCAATACAATATTCTTATTAATGTTGTATCGCATCCGGGCATTTTAGTGGGAACACCATTATTGAAACGCTGTATCATTCGCCAGTTGGACTACAACGCTCACTCATAGAAATAATGCAACAGAAGTTGTATTCACTAGATTGAGCTGAGATGGGATGACTCAACTGAGTCAAGTCAAGATATTCAACTAGTAACCCCAACTCAACTCAGCCAAGTAAACATTACTTTTTCTTTCATTAACTCAACTCAATTAAGCCATCTCAACTCAATTTAATGCAACAACCTGTTGCATTTTTTCTATGAGTGCTGTCAACGCAAGGTTTGGTTTGTGTCAGCCCGATATTTAAATAATAATATTGAATGGCTTTTTTTTTTTTTTTTCGTATGATACAAGAATATATTGCGCTCGCTAGAAAAATATTGTACTCATCTTCGACTCGTACAATATTTTTCTAGCTCATGCAATATATTCTTGTATCATACTCAAAGCCATTCAATATTATATAAATCCTACATACACCGATTGTTTTAATGTGTGAAAAATAAATAGAGAATGATATCAAAACATTTTGTTTATAGTATTACAAAATAATTTCATATTGCAAATATAATCTGGTCTTAAATATGCTTGATTTAAAGAAGGCCAAGTTTTGGTTAAATGGTAACCACTATTACAATAATTCATACAATTGTAAAAATTTGGAGAATTATATAGGTTGTGAATAATGCAAGCTTTTCATACAGCAGATTATACAATTGCAATAACTGTAGACTAACCCGGTCACCCGATGCAAACAGGATTATGTTATCACTGGTGGGCCTCTTCAAATAACACATGGGGGCTGGGTTGATAACAAATGGAAAACCAGAATTTCTAAATATAAATAAAGGAGATACAGGGTTTTGACGATGCCCAATTCAATTTTGAATTTTTCACAAAAATGATATCAATTGCTAAACACAATAGCAGCTGCATATCCACACCAGGATTATCCTTGCCGTTTCTACTCGCAATCTATAGCTCACCATTAGGGTAGGTGCTATACAGATTTTGACCACCACTTATGCTCCTGAGCAAGTTGTGACAACCGTTTCAGAGCAGAGCAATTCCATTGTGTACTAAACTCAATAGCAGTATCGATTTATTCCGTAATGTTATCAAGGATCAAAATTGCAAATCTGGCACACCACTCCTTGCTGGTCTTGTGGTTACGTAGCTGACCTCCTGATACATTGGTCTGGGGTTCCAATCTCACTCGGCTTTTAAAATGCATTATTTTTTTTACTTTTTTTATTTTTTTCCAAAAAAGATCAGAAACCAATAGCTAAACCCTTTGAGTTTAGTGAGGGAGCCCTTCCATCCTGGAGTCATGGTTGGTGGTCATTAAAGGCCGACTCAATTTTCCCGATAGCGCACTCATTGTTTAAACAAATCGTGTTTGCAATATAATATTGCTTTTCCACAACTAATCACTGGGTGACTCACTAGCTCAATGGAAGTCCTTCCATATAGAAAAACCTCAACTTTTCTCTAATTGCCGGAATGTTTGTTATACAAAAAAACAAAAAAACAAAAATATTAATAATAATAAGTTTTGTCTTTTTTTAAAAAACCCCCACAACAACAACACCCAGAGCGCTATCTCAAAAAACATCAACAAAAAAAAAAAACAAAAATCATAACAAAACTACAACCCACCATAGCTCCGATATCTCCCCGACATACAAAGGAACGCAACCTATCCCACCTACCTCGCCAAGTCCCCCCTAGACTCTTTCCTTCTTTATTCCTATGGCACTATTTTACATGTGAATTAATGTTACTGCATGAAAAGGAAAAAAACGATTCATCTCTAACTTTGGAATTAAGCATTTAGGAGGGACTATCTTTAGTCCTAGATGACTTTAATTACTACACAAAAAAAATATTTCGAAATCTGAGTCGGCCTTAATGATCCGCGTGCAATATTATAGAGACATGCCTGCCATTTTATCCACAGCTTGAAAAGAAGAAGAAAGGGGGATTATGCTATCAGTCAAGGCAGCGTCGGCGTCGGCGTCCAACAAATCGTGCTGAACGCGATAACATGGGACACATAAGGGTTATGGTGATTTGTCACTTGGTGGGTGGGATCGGACGCATGCCTTCAATCTGATTATTGATTATGGCGTGGGTACTAATTGGGGGTATTTGAACCCAAACGCTTGTGAAAAAACTATTTGAAGATCCATAAGTCCGCTTTTGATGAAACTTGGTGGAGGGGTGGGGAAATCATGTACTCTCGCGCCGATTAGGTTTGTGTGGCGATGATATGCTAATAAATAGCTTAATTTGCATATTATGGGCTAAATTTGGGTTATGTTCACCCAAAAAGCTTGTGAAACAAACTAAATGAAATCATAAGGTCCGCTTTTGATTGAAACTTGATGGAGGGGGTGGGGAATCATACTCCTCGCACAGATTAGGTAAGGGGGGTGGTCCGGGTTGAAGGGGGTTGTCGCTTTAAGGGGGTTGTTGGGGTTTGGGGTTTAAGGGGGGTTGTCTGGGTTTAAAGGGGGTTGTCCGGGTTTAAGGAGGGGGTTGTTCTGGTTAATGGGGGTTGTCTGGACTTAAGGGGGATTGTTGGGTTTAATGTGGGTTGTCGGGTTTAAGGGGTTTGTGTGGTTTACAGGTGGGTTGCACGAGTTTAAGGGGGTTCTTGTCAGGTTTAAGGGGAGTTGTCCAGGCTTAAGGGGGCTTGTCTGGACTTAAGTGGGATTGTTGGGGTTTAAGGTGGGTTGTCTGGGTTTAAAGGGGGTTGTTGGTTTAAGGGGGCGTTGTGTGGGTTTAAAGGGGGTTGTTGAGGGTTTTTAAGTGTGGGGTCTGTCCGTGGTTAGGGGGTTTGTGGGGCTTAAGGGGGCTTTTTGTGTTTTTTAAGGGGGTATGCACGAGTTTAAGGGGGGTTGTCAAGGTTAAGGGGTTGTGGGGTTTAAGGGGTTTTTGGTTTAAGGGTTGTTTGGGGTTAAGGGGTTTTGTCTGGCACATACTCCGCGTATGCATGCACAGGACGTGCAAACATGCCGACATGTGTTGTATGCATTGCGCGGAGTTGCATGCGTGTCCGGGTTTAAGGGGGTTTTGTTGGGCTTAAGGGGGATTGTTGGGTGTTTAAGGTGGGTTGTCAGGGTTTAAAGGGTTGTCCGGGTTTAAGGGGGGTTCTGTCTGGGTTAAGGGGGCTTGTTTGGTTTAAGGTGGGTTTCACAAGTTTAAGGGGGGTGCCCATTTTAAGGGGGGTTGTTGGGGTTTAAGGGGAATTGTGGGTTTAGGGGGATGTTGCAGTCCGATTTTTAAAAATTGTAAACCGGCTCCCGCCAGGAGGGGGCATTTAGCGGTTCGAGAACCGGAGAACCGCGACGTATTTTTCTCGATTAAGAGTTGGGTATGGCTGTGGTGATTTTTAACTAAAAATAAACCCAGGAGTGGTTGTTGGAAATTTAAAACCGGAGATACCAAGCTGTAAAACCTCGCTGAGAGGAATAGCTTGCTTCAATAGCTGAATTGGAAATCATGCAAGGTTTGGACATGAACTGGCGATTTTAAAAGGTGTACTGTATGAGAGATTTTGGGGCATCCATATATTGTCTTATGTAGTGATCTCATATAGACAAAGCGCCCCAATAGTTTCTTACCTGTATTGGGTACAGAAATGCCTTAAAGTGAAAACCAAAAGATTTTCATAGGCTAAATTTACTATTTGCTGCTATAGTAAAGGGCACAAATTTTTGTTACCAAAGAAATACTTATCAGCTTACTCCTTTTCACATGGGATATTTTGAATAGAAAGCTTTGATTAGTGCAAAAAACTCAGAAATTTTCACATTTTTATTCAAAATCAGAATTTTCACCCTTTATGTTACCGGTAGAGATATTCACACATGTTGGTAGATAAATGTTTTCTGGACCAAATAACTTTCACAACATAACGAGCTTGCAATTGTTGATTGATTATATAAGTTATCTTTGAGTTCTCCGGTGTGCTCCGAGGAGGAATTCACAAGATAGCTTTCGAACGTACCGGCATCAAAAATGTTTATTTAGTGGCAATAGTGGTTGCTGCACGCGCTCAAACCTTGGTCTCGATCAAAATTAAGAAATTTTTCAACGTACTAAGAGTGAATTCGATTTTATTTGGGGCAAAAGATCTTAAACAAATTAAAGTAGACCTAGTTATTGTCTGGGTTGTGCTCCCCCACTTAGGCTTCAGGCTTATTCCAAGTTGATAAAGGCATGCGTGTTTGTGTTGCTTATCTGAAATTAGAGCGCTACTCCGTCAGTCACTAAGAGGCCCAGAACAACTAAGTTGTTCATCAGCTACCACCAGACCCACACAAAAGAATTTCTACGGATACCATAAGTAGATGGATCAAGATGGCTTATGTCTAGGGCAGGTGTAGATGTAAAACCATAGGCCACATAGGATTCTCGGCTGCGTCTAACTTCCTAAAGCATATGCTCTGGGTGTCCCTCTGAGTGAAATCTTAGACACTGCAGGTTGGGCTACAGCGAAAACTTTCGCAAAATATTACAACAAACACATTGGACTGTAAAGCCAATATGTTGTAAAAAAAAAGTGTGCAGTTGACACAAAGTATGAATTTATGTGTATCTGACATGAAAATACATGCAATGTGGGTTTTCATGTGGAAAGTGATGTCTTGTAGTGCTCAACACAGTAGTGTAACTACTGCTAATTGATAAACTAAAGGTTTGAATATTGTAGTAATTCTAATTTTGATGTTTATGGTTTATATGCCTTGGACAAGAAGTCTGGTAAATTTAATTTGAAATTTAAGGGTTTGCATTCATTTTCTCTCAATATAATAAATTATTTTTTGGAATATTCATGAGATGAAATTAGTTTTATATTTTTTTAGAAATATTTTTCATACATGGGCTAGGCCCAGTGGCTTCAAAATCTCATGGAATTTCCTCCTCGTCACCAGGAGCACCGGAGAATAGAAAAGCTAAACGAAACTTACCTGGAAGTTT
Organism: Ophioderma brevispina; assembly: GCA_023653785.1. NCBI lineage: Eukaryota > Metazoa > Echinodermata > Ophiuroidea > Amphilepidida > Ophiodermatidae > Ophioderma > Ophioderma brevispina. The sequence continues at coordinate 961 of JAMKCH010013410.1, read as the reverse complement.
GGCTGAGATTCTCCGGTGATCCTGGGTGACGATCGAAGAAATTACATGCCCGCCATCCCTCCCTGGTACAGGGATGCGGAGCATAAATTAAATATAGAAAAATAATGTACCGCATGGGTAGGCTGGTCCTGCCCATGTTTGTCAAAAACTGATGGCCGGTACATGCGAAAGCTATCATGTAATTTCCTCGATCGTCACCCAGAATCACCGGAGAATCTCAGCCAAACTTCAACTTCCAAGTAAGTTTCGTTTAGCTTTTCTATTAACTTTGAGATCAATCGGGGAACACCAAGTTTTAATTAGCTTGTCCAATAACAGCACTTACCAACAAGTGTTACATTTTAGATCATTTAACAGCGATGTTCGTTACAGCAGATTCAACCCATTGTGTCTCCTAGTACTTTTCCAAAGGTATGAGCATTGAATGAGGGGGGGGATGTGCAGTGTGTGGAAATTAACATTCAATGCAATAGAAACAGCTTGAAACATGCAGTCCAATAGCAAAGAAAAAGTATGCTCAATGACAGCATTCAAAGTCATGTAAATGCATCTACATTAAATCTCAAAAATTCTAATTACATTTACTTCAATGGAATTCAATGTAATGGGCGAGTTGAATTTTGGGCGTTTGTAATTCTCTATGTAAAGATGATGCCAACATAGGCCATATTACCTTAGTTCGTTCATTAAACGGGTGAATCAGGCCACATTCTGCCAACTAAATGACACTGTCCAAAACTTCCTCTGGTGACACCATGGGTTCAATCTATTGTAACATGTTAGGCAATTTTTGGATACCAAGGCAACAAAAGTGACGCAGGATTTTAACTGGTCTCTAATTAAATCTCCAATTGGAAACATCTCTACCTTCGTGATTCCCTCTACTTATTATCAAAGTTTCACAAGTCCTTCATATGAGTGTGCCGTAACACTCTCGATTCCATACAGATGCCAGATGCAA
>JAMKCH010013409.1:0-117391 GCA_023653785.1 Ophioderma brevispina | reverse complement strand
TCAGCCATCAGACATGTTGGTGGACAAGATGCATACATTCCAGGACTACAATACATTAAGCTGTCAATCGGTCCATGGCATTCAATACTCGCACCACCACTTCTCCCGTGCGATTGCCTATGCCTTTATTTTACTGATTTCTGCATTGGTTTTGTTAAATTTTATACTTTTCAAGACTATGGGGTATGCCAAGTCCACAAGTTGCACATTTGTTTGAAAATGAATAACATGAATAACAAATTTACTTTCTCTATATGTCAGTGACCAGTAGATGTACATCATGCTGCATTGAATCGAGCAAATAATAGCACTGTTTATGTCAAGTAAATCTGCTCGGTATGCAGAGGATAAAGCACTTCAAAATTCCCTTTCATCTGGAAGTACAGAGCCATTGTTATTACCCATGCAGTTCAAAAGATTTGAGGTCCTATTACCACCCCGAGCCATTTTCATGACGCAAAGCACAAGATGCCTGTCCTCTTTCACGAATAAGTAAACCTCGGGCTTCCACTGTGCGTTCATTTTTCCGAAAACGAAACAAAGATGAACAAAAATCATGAAAGAAAAGTTGTTTGGCATGACCCTACATCTTTGTGCAGAACCAAAACCAGTAACTTGCCGCGTAATCCCATTTCTATTCAATTTACCTCTATATCCCCTTCTTTTGTATTCGTTTTAAAACATGGTGGTAAATTGAATGGAATGAGATCTTGCTATAGTAGATTCAACCCATCGTGTCACCGAAGGAAAAGTTTTGGACAGCGTCGATTAGTTGGGAGAGGAGGCAGAATATGTGGCCCGGTTCACCTGTTTCATGAGTGAACTAAGATAATCTGGCCTTTCAAGTTTACGTGGAGAGTGCAAAGACTTTTGTGTTCCTTTGTATCCAAACACAGCTAAACACGGGCGCTCAAAAGTCAGTAACATTAAACTCACCTGTTACATTATTGAATACCATTGAAACAAATGCGAGTCAAGCTTAGTCAGAATGTTTTGAGAGTTAATGTAACTATAAATTCATTTGCGTTGACTTGAATGATTTCATTAAGCACAGAATTGATTTTTCTCTGATATCGGACTTTATGCTTCAATAGATTTAGGGTGGAGTTTTAATTTCCCTCCACATTGCACATCCCCTCATTCAATACCAATACCTTCGGAAAAAGTACTAGAGGTGACACGGTGGTGTTGAATCTCCTATAATACAGACTGTCCCAAAAATACTATAGCATAAAGATATTTCTTTTTGTGCCAAATATTTTTAATAGTTTTGTTGAGTGGTCTCAAATGCTTGCTTAAGAAAGTAGGGGGGGTAACAAGACAAGTCCCCCTTGAATGCATGGACGTTGGACCTTCTTTGGCCCCCTACATCGGAAACTAAGCATTTTTTAAGACAGTCAAAACTATTCCTTATTTGAATCCCTATGAACTCCCACCAGATAATTTGCCCCATTTTTTTGAGCAAAAAAAATCTTACAACTTAAAAGTTTGACCCTGTCCAACTGAATTGACCCTTATTATTGGATTGTTTGCTGTTTTTTAGCCTATAACTCCTGAAAACTTTAGGCTGTACATTTACAAACTATACCTTTTCTGAATCCTATGGTTAGACACATAACATGGTGGTGCTTTCAAACGATTTGATCAATTTACAAATTTGACCCCTGTACAAACTTTGTTTTGGCCCCCTCTCCTTAAGGACCACTTTCGGCACTTAAGATCACTTCAGGGTTTCAGTCAGTCTGTCCAACATATTTAATCACTCAAACAAACCTTTTGTACTTGAGATTTTACAAAATGTGTGCTAGCTCCGGCTATAAGTATACAGCGCTGCTTCTCTTGTGATTTAACGTAATTTATAACTTAAATGTTCGCATTTGCTATGATGCATGTATCATTGGGAAATTCAACTCCAACATTCTTGGTGTCTCCTTTACTCCAGGTTTTCATTCCGCCGAAGGTAGAACCATAAAACACCCTGTTGAAAGGAAGCTGAGAACCTTTGAACACAACCACAACACGCTTTCCTTTATTGCTCTTATCAATTGGAACACTCTTTCTCTTTCTTCATCATTTCCTCCCTGGCGTCCTGGAGGCGTGGGGATAGGGGAGGTAAGTTGTCCCTCCACATTAGAGCTTTTCCACAACAACAAGCTGTAGACAGAAGCTTTGTCCACACAACTTGCTGTAGACTTGTTACATTAGTTTCAGCAGTCAAACTTCAACCAAATTTCATGCATTTCACGATATTGTCATGTCCCCTGAGAGTGAGTGCCCTTCCCGCATTTCACCCACAACATAATAATTTCGTCATATTTCTGGTGCTTTTCCTGAAAATATGTTTGGGTTAGTTCACTGCATGATAATACATTCCTTCTGAATCTGTACAATATTCTTCTGTTTGAAAGAGTTAATTACACAATGTGCTAACACGCCTTATACCTTTAGTTTTCTTGACTTTCAGGTGAAACTGCCAAGTGGTAATTTTATCTTTTTTTTTTTTTTTTTTTAAACTTTTGGGATGCATTGTGGGTAAATGGTAATAAAATGGGATGGAATAAAAGCGAAAATTTAGCTTAGGAACTGGTCTAACAAATAACGTCAAAATATCTGGCAAAATGTACAGTTTAGATTTTTTATATTTTTTTAGTTTGATTGTATAGTTGGTATTTGACAAGGCGTATTTTTCTGGATCTTGGTTTTCACAGAGATGTTAGGTCACAGCTTACCAATCAACATTTTAATGATTTTGTTCCCATTTGGTTTTTTCTTTTTTGTTTCATAAAATGATGTCAAAGTTATTGAACTCACAGTAGAACATCAAAGTTTATTTACTCGCGAATAAAGGCCACCTCAATCTAAACTGGGTGGTGATAATTCTAACTTTTCAACTGCGTAGACAGTAACATGACTCTGCAGTTTCCCATAGAAAAAAGGGAATCAGAAGTGCATTGGCCGCTGCATACCTGGTGGATTAACTTATCCATCGCCATTATTTGCTTGAGTCAATGTACCATAGTATATTCCCCTGTTCACTGACATTCAGTCGGGATTCAGAAAGAAATCGAATGGTATTTTATTCATTTCATGACAATGGCACCTTTACGATTGACATACCTAATAATGTTAAGAGTAATAATTTATTAGCATTAATATTAGTGGGAGTTTTTTTAGTCAAGTTGTGGAGTCAAATCAACAATATTTCCTTTGATCCCATGCCCTACTAACTCGAGGGATTTGTTGGCGATGTTGGGAATTTATTCAATATAAACCTTTACAGAATAAAGGCATACTCGTGCGTATGTATATACATACATGTAACAAAGAAACAATCAATATCATGTTACTCAGTAAACTGTGCTAGTAAAGGTGATGCTGTATGCATGCCAAGTTACATCGGCGTAAGGTGAGATTTGCCCGAGTATATTCCTGATCATATACTGTCAACTTGTTTCATAGCGGCGCTATTCAGAATTATGTGTGCGCTTTATTCCGTAAATAGATGGATTAACTCGAAATCATATTCTAGACGTTTGGGGAAAAAAGTTTGAAGATGTTTTTTCCTATAGTTTGAAGGGTGCTGAATCAAATATTGGTCCAACCTCTGGGCAAATGTGGGGAACTTTATAAAATAAGTGGTAAAATGAGTACAAGGGATAAATTTAAAATCATGTCAAATTGTGTCTAAATTGACAACCAATGTATTGGGTCTTATTATAAAGGATTAAAAAAGTATATTTGTCTAGGTTCCAACCATTAGTTACACCGGTACAGGCCCTATGTAGGTTCAAGGTCATCCTGGAGGTAACTGTTACCCACCTCCAAATTTGTTGAAAACTGGTGTCAAATTGTTCGTCCTTGCCTTTTTACACAATGTTTGGTAGTTGGTTTCGTAATAGTGTTAAAATTACAAGTACTACATGTCTATAAGGGTCCAGACCAAAACTGACCTCAAATTCTATACAGAGCTGTTCATCGTCACCACACAAGAATTGAAATCGACTTTTTCCTGCTTCATAATACCAGAGCAATAATTTGACACAGTTTCGGACAATCTGAGCATTAGAATTTTTGCAACAGAATGACATTGACCTTAATTGATATCAGGGCTGTAGCCGTGTAACTTAAGGCCGGAACCTAGACAAGCTTCCTTTTTTCATCCTTAGATAAAAATATAAACCACCGATGTTACCGTAAGTGGGCCTTTAAACGATTTAAATTTGGAAAACCTAAAATTATATCATTTTAAGCTTAGCAAATCTAAATTCAAAAGATCTCACAATAACCTAAAATGTCCATTAGAACCAGCTTAAAAACCGTATCACCGAAAACGCAGAAGATTATAACTTTGAAAACAAGGTTTGTATGAAATCTTTTCAGTCAATATTCTTAGCTTTTCTCCTTAAATTGAGAGAAAGTCGCTCGTGCCGCCAATTTCACACTACGATAGCTTTGTTTATCATCAACCCTCAACAATGGGCCTGATGAGCAGCACTGTTTATGTGATACGTCATGTTTTTACAATAACCCATTCTACTCCTTCATCAGAATTAAGTCATAATTTAGTCTAAGTAGTCCCACACTAAAATGAATTAGGTTAAGCTCATTCGTTTTTACTTTTTTGGAGGCATATGGAAATACTACAACAAACAACTTAAGGAGGCTAGACTCGGTCTCAGTCGATATTATACAAATATTAACTGCTCGTGAGGGAAATATGTGTGCAAAATAACTACCCGAGGTGGCTGGAGAACCGTGGCCCTACTATTTTCCGAGACCGAAGGTGCAAAATAACTACCCGAGGTGGCTGGAGACCGTGCCCCTCTATTTACAATAGTAGGGCCACTGTCTCCAGTCCCGAGGGACATGTATTTTTGCACATTTCACGAATATAGAGCAGTCAAATTGTTTTATATAACAGATAAATATTTCTGTTATTTGAACAAACTTGCCAGTCTCGTCGAATCAGCTGCCCCCCCCAGCAACTCAGCCTAGTCAGATACCAATGCAGGGAAAAAATTCCCATAAAAATTAACTATTTCCCCGTGATAGGGGAAATAGTAGCTTTTTATGGGAACTTTTTTCCCTCCTGTGAAATTTTGGGAACTATTATACAATATTGACTGCTCATGAGGGAAATGGTGCAAACTAACTACCCGAGGTGACTGGAGACCGTGGGCCTACGATTTTCCGAGACCGAAGGTCGAGGGAAAATAGTAGCCCACGGTCTCCAGTCAGCCCGAGGGGAGGTATTTTGTCCATGTCACGAATATAGAGCAGTCAATATTTGTTTTATATAACATATAAATATTTCACTCTTTGCAAAACTTGCCAAGTCTCGTCGTGATCGGCTGCCATCCTCTTCACCGCAACTCATTCCATGTTTCCTTATGACTCAAAGCAGTCAGTTCATCTGGTTTCAATCCAATCGCGGCTCTCATCTCTCCCACAAATTTCTCAAACTCTGCTTCTAGACATACGATTGTTTTACGGTATACTCTACTACAGCATTGAATTTTCCCATTTTGATCAAAAATTCAACAAATTGCCCAACGGTGAAATGTACACACGCAGATATCAAGCAGAAGATCAGTGTCAGAGGTCAATCACCGTGAGGCATGGGCGATGCAAGATACCATTTCAGGGAAAAAAATTTTCCCAAAAAAGGAACTAATCTCCCCGTGACGGGGGAAATAGTAGCTTTTATGGAACTTTTTTCCCTCCTGTGAAATGTTTGGGGAACTAGTCTCATCAAATTATTATGTGTCATGTGATATAGTATCCACCAATCAAATGACAGAAATATTTTATGTGTTAATAATCTCAAATATTTTTGTCACGTTGATATATATCCACCAATCAATATTTTTTATGTGTATTAAATTACTAATCTAGGGATGGATCATATGCCATAGACTTCTATGTAGGAATTGTTTGGAAGGAGGGAAAAAATCAAAATTATCACCTTGGGATTCTGATTTCATCCCTATAAAAAGCGCAACTGGCACATTTTCAGAAACCATGAAAATTCTTCAATTTTCCTCGCAAATGATAGTCTAGCCATTGGAAGAATAGAGTATTTTAAACATCAACAAATGCCCCAAACAGATAGGGACAAATTAATAAGAGGCTGAAGACATCCAGGGAATTGCAGTTTGCTGTAACTTAATTCAGAAATGTGTCTATTAGCATGAATATCATGGACTCGTACTCATTATAATAAAACCACAAAGGTCCCAGCACCGTTCAAATAGGGTGCATGCTGTGGAGAATCAACTCTAAATCGTATGTTTCTGTGTTACTCTATCGTATGTTTTCTTGTGTTTAACATACCGCCATTTTCAGCTGAATGTCGCCGGCGACATTATTATTAAATCGTCTGAATTTCCCCATAATAGCCCGCGCTGAAATCAAGAATCTATGCATGCCCGTACCATAATTTTTTCTGGGGGTGGCGGAGTTTTTTCAAAAAGTGGACCTTTTTTTTTTTCCAAATGTGGACCTTTCACATAGAGAGGGTGTAATTTGGCAAAAGTGGACCTTTGTGCCCAATTTTGCCCTTTTGTGACCAAAACAAAAGCCGAAAACCCCTATTTTTTTTTCTAGCTCGCTTCGCTCGCACCATCATTTTTGTGGACCTTTTTTGGAATTTTGGAGATTGGGTGGGTACACAAAACACATCCACACCCGCACACCCCCCCCCCCCCCCCCCGCCAGCTCCGGCCCTGATCTACTACATTTGCACAAAAAATGCCAGCGAAACATCAAAAGTTTACAGATACAGAATTCTGCACCTTTGCGAAGTGTGACAAATTCCACCGTGGGAGAGAAATCACCTTCATTTGTTGCAACTATAAACACAAAATTACAGTTATCATTAGCAAGTGAACCAACTCTTGCTCAGTGCTGAATCGCCATGTTTTTAACTGTAAAATATTTTCACACTCGCTAAAATGAGCACTTCCTCACCAATTCCCATAGCGTTACGTACGGAACTGTGATACTATACTCACTTATAGATGTGGACATGTGTGTAGTACTATTCCATACACAGTCTTCCATGGTAGGGTGACAGTATGATACATGATGGCTTCGCTCCATGTAAAGAACCACACTAGTACTAGCTAGGCCAAGGATGTGTAACGGATAAATGACTAAAGCATTTCATTTTAAAAAATCGGAGCATCCTACCTTTTAAATTTGGGAATTCAACTTCAAAATCTACTGGCTAAAACGTAGGAAACTATGTGTTTTGGTCTTCACCTCGTGTTTGTGTGTGTGGTTCCAGTGGGATATTGCTTGTAAGCTCAAGCACCCTTACCTGTCCAACACACCAGAGCTTTTAAACGGTACAGGTGATTGACCCGACCCCGCCAGCAAACAATAATCCATACAACTGCATGGATTCTTATCGATTCAGATGATTGCGCAAAAGGGCAAGTTGTGACCGTTGTTTTAATTTCATGAAGTTTTTATTTTTCTACGTTACATTTTGTTATTTAACACTAGTCCTATTATTACCCTATATTTTTAGCTTTGTTTGTATGACGGATAATTGGCCTCAGCTACGTGCATATGTAGATACATATCTTCTGAACATGAGGTTTGGTCTTGAGGGGGTTTAACAATTAGCGACCCCTGGGTCACTATGACCCTGATGAATTCATCAGACTGTACTGAATAACTGGATAATTCTGCAGTTTATTCCGTACAAGTTTGATTAATTGCATCAGGGTTACTAGGTGACCCAAGGTCGCTAATTGTCACAAACCGTCCGTGAGGCTGTGGCCTTTCGACACAGTGCACAAACTCATGCTCAGAGCGCAATACATAATGCACTCAACACTACGTACTCATCCCTTTACAATACTGCAAATCGTTCATTTGGACTTCAAAGATTTAATGGGCTAACAACTTAAAGTGGCCACCCGAGTAAAATAAAATCAATGACTGTATTGTACCAAAGTCAACGAATCGCTTAACAAGAGCTAAAGTGAATATTTTTAACTGGTTCATCTTCATGTATGACTGCAATGGAATTAGGCCTAGCAATGAAATCGTCTATATAGGATCAAGGATTACAAGGATTGTACAGCTTTATTCCGTAATAGAGTCTTTACTCTAGTCTAAACTCATCTTACAATACACCAAGGACACACCTTTTATTGCTCGGATCCAAAAAATTTTTGTTTGCCGTAACGGAGAAAAATACTAGTCGGTCGGGCGGATTTGTTTTTTTAAGATTAACTTCACTTCACACTCTTTTTGCTTTAAAACGGATACAATAATGCTATGACGTAACAAAGATCTTTTTATTGTTACTTGCTTGTATTTTTTAACTTAGATGAAAATCATGGGTCTGTTCGCAGAATTTTTTTTTAATTTTATTTTATTTTGGGTACATAAAAAAATGGGCGGCAAGGTTTTTCCTAGGGTCGATCGGGTTACGGTACTGGCAAACAAAACATTTTTTTGGGGGGGCTTCACACGTGTGTCATGTTTAGCACAAGCGGTCATGTTCACCGGCGTGTGACTATTACCTCATTAATATCAATTTTTCTTTCATCATTACCATTGTGCTTCTTTTTGTTCAACTGTCCTTATAGTTACGAAAAGTGGTCACAGACCCGTTATTTTAAAACAAGACAAACTGCGTTTGGGGTTGTCTAATTTACACGTTTTATTTACATTGCAAATATTACAATTGTCTGGGACTAAAAGTAATGCAGCTCAGTGTATCCACTGCAAAATACAATGCCCTCAACCCCAATGGCAAGTCAATGAACTATTTACATGAGCGTTGTCAGAAATTGACCTACTGTGATCTGAATATCAATATCACATTATGGTACCCAGGAAAGCTGAGGTGAGGGTGTGAGTACACATGCTTATTAAAGGCGACTCATAGGAGTGACACCCTCAATTTTCTAACAATCATGCTTTTGCATGTCCATAATGCTTGTCCACATACTAATTCACTGTATGAAAAGCTTAAGCTCAAATCGATGTCCTTCATATAAAAATCACATCTTTGCAATAAATTTCCGAAATCCGTAAATTTTTATTATACCCAGTATATCCTATGGGACCGTTTTTTACACGTGTTCTACATCAAACGAAAAAAGCCATTTTATTTCAACTTTGTAGTTTGAGCATTTTTTGGTGGGACATCTTTACTTCTAGTAACATTTTTATTATACAACCAAAAAGAAATTATTGAAATTGGTAAATCTCTAAGGATTTGGTTTGGCAGTCTCCTTGGTGCATAGGAAATTTGCAATTCCCTTCCGCAGATAAGGTCATTATGCACTATGAGGTTAAAATAGCCTTAATCCCAAAATGACATGAGGTTTATTACGTCCTAAAGGCCCTATCATTGATTTGCTAATCAGAAAATTCCAAATCCACAAAATCATCAAAAATAAGATTTTTGCATACTGTAACCGTAGAGCTAACTTAACATACCCTGTAAGTGATAGACTGAAAGCAATCGATAAGGGGACAAAGTCGGGAATTTCAGTTATTATTGTCGGTACGCGGACATACTTATTTGCAAACACGTAATTAAAATGGAGATTCATACCTTTGAGGAGCATACTGTTTTCTTTTCTTCCTTTTCTGTAAATTGTCCATTTGCAAAATATAACTTATGAGAATTCGACAAGAACTTATCCTCCCGTTAATAATTCCTTCCTGCAAATTTCAAAATATTTTGACTTTCGGGTGAATTCCAGAGTTCGGTGAGCGACATGCATAATTAGCATTAATTGTACCTTTGGATATCAAATATCATACACCAAACAACGTAGGGGGCCACTTCTAGACGCATAACCCCCGCAAAAGCCGCGCGCAAGTGGCTGTAAGCCTGCAAAACTAAACGGGGATCCGTCTGCTCATACAGTCCACGTTAAGGGTATTTAGCCGGCAGACTATGTTTTTCAATTTGTAGACTTATGGCCCATCTTTTTCACATTCATGCGGGGATCAAGTGAATATTAATATTAAGAACAATAATACAGAGTGCATTTAAAATGAGTTTATTATAGGAATAACAGCCATTTTTTGAAAAAAATAAAGATTTGATGACGTCACGGCATTGATTGGTTTTTATTTTGCTTCGGGGGACCCATTCAGGTAAAATGACGTACGTATCCCTACATTGAAAAAACAACCGAGTATCGTCATCGTACGTCCAGTTTTTGAATCAGTATGGAAAAGTTAAATTTTGTTCTGTTTAGACATACTAAACGGTGGCTTTTGGAAAAATAATAGCACTAGCACTTGGGCAGAGGGTCATATTAACAGACCTTGATTTAACACATAGTCGGGATTTATAGTGGAGGAGCTAGGACTCCAGGTCAACCATCATCGTTACTCCCTCACTACAGAAAAGGTTTTGGACACTTTGGTAGTTAGTATGGCCCTCTAGATCAACGCTAGGGTAGGTAGTACTCTCAAATTGTGGTGTCACGTTTTCATAGGTGCCAATTTAAGTTTACAACAGGGGTCAAACTTTTTTAAAGCTCCAATCATGTTGAACAGGTATGCCATATTGTACGTCTAGTCATGAGGATTCCACAAATGTATAGTTTGTACCAACTATGACCAATGGTTTTTGGAGTTATAGGGTAAAATTGGCTAAAAATGGCAGAAAAGGGTCAATTTCTATTTGTAACAGGGGTCAAATCGGAAGTGTGCCTCCAATTTGTTGTTTGAAAATGAGAGAAGTTGTTCATCTAGCTTAATGAGTAAAATAAGAAATAGTTTTTGTACCATCTGCACTGCATAGTTACCATGTTATGATGGACCAAATAAGGTCATAGGGTCAACATACCCATTTGTGCTGACTTTCTTTGACCCTTATCTCCGTAAGTAAGCATTTACCATAATACAAACTTACCTTTTATGAGTCCTCAACCTCAGGCAAATACTTGCAAAGTATTGTAAAATATAATCAGATTAAACTTTAATGTATACCCCTGTACAAATTGAATTGACCTTTTTTTACGCATTTTACCTATAACTCCAAAACCATGGTCATAGATGGGTCAAACTATTACCTTTTTTTGAATCCTTATGATTAATGGACAATATGGCATTACATTTCAAACATATGTGGCATTTTCAAAGTTTGACCCCTGTGTAAACTAAATTGGGCCCTATTGAAAAGTGATACCACAATTTGAGAGTACTCCTACCTAGCGTTGATATATGTAGAGGGTCCATACTAACTACCAAAGGTTCAACCTTTCTGTAGTGGGAGGTAAACGCACTCCTTAATAAGGCCCCTATAATATCATCCTCCTGCTCTATAAGATATCGGACGCCCCCGAAGAGCAAACCGGATACCTGACACGTGACCTGGTACCTGACACGTGACACACAAACCATTCATCTCGTTACCAAGTTTATAACTACAATCCGCAAGCGCAAGCATTCTGCATCTCCCGTTTCCACAGCGTATCGATCAAGATGTATACTATACATAATGCTCCCTTAGTATAGCCATGAAAATGTAATAGTAGCCAGTGTCATGTCACGCATGATTTGAAACATTTAATCATCAATGATAAGCTCTTCTCTATAGCAATTAAATACAATGAGAGTGACATATGGTCCTGGATGTGACGGCTGACTCAGGATCTGCGAAAGATGCCGGTTCCAACCCCGGGGCGGCCAATGTGTCTCGCCTTTTTTTTTTTTTAAAGAAATGGTAATATTTATATAGCGCTTTACACAACGTCTCAAGCGCTTTTAATATTCCGCGCTGTCACTAGGATTATTCACATTTTTTCACAATTGAAATTTGGCAGCCAATTATAAATGGCGCACTGTACATTGGTGGAGTCTGGCCCCAATCGCTTTGCAAACTCATGGGGGTATGTCCTACTAATAGACCTTTTCATACCAGTTTACAAACACAGTGCTTTGGGTAAGTTGATCCACTCAGGCGTGACATAAGCTGCACGTAGATTACTACTGAGTTTTCGCGGACGAACCACCCCTTACCTACCACCAATTTATGGTACTTATTCATGGTAGCTTATGGTCCAATTTCAAACAGCTGGTAAAATATGCAAATCATCTCTTGTCGAAAAAAACAATCCCATTATTTACAAACTACCACCTTTTTAAGCCTTCCTGCAGTTCAATCAGCATTGCATGATTTGACCCACACAAATGGCAACAGAAACAATTTTTGTTGTAATATACTCTGACATCTCCAAAAATAATATATTAAAGTCTACAAATCAAACCTAGTGGAACATTAGGAATAAGGGAAACCGTTTTAACAGGGGTCAAAAATTAGAATTGTTCGAATTGAATTTAAATGATGTACCACTTTATTGGACTACTCCTAAGGTTTAAAAACAGGTATAGTTTTGCCCTATCTACGCGTTATAGTTTTAGGTAGCAATAGGCTCCTAATAACAGTTCAAGTCATCCTGGGGTAAAATTCGTAGAATGGTCCGATTTTTGTCGGACTGGTTGTAAACTGTTAACTTTGTCCCACTCAATAAGTTAACATTAAATGGATTCTTGTTTGAACTTTTCTAGATAAGAATTACATAGCTATGACTTAGTGGACCTCCCATAGACCCTAGTGTTGTAGCCCCAGTCACATTTTGCGTCACATTTATGCAACGAATATTATAGATGTGCAACAGATATTTTCGGGGTTTCTGTACCATTATACGAACATTTGACACCATTTTTATAACGAACGGATATATCTGAAAATTTACCCCCATTGTGAACTTGAACCTATTTGACTCATAACTATTGAACGACAACCTGCAGATTGGCAAAAAAACAACAAAACAAAAAAACCATAAAAAAAAAAACAAAATTTTTTTAATCCTGGAATGTACGAACACGTTGCATACTTTTCGACGCTTTTGAAAAAACTTTTCCTATTTTGACCCCTTTATAAACCTTACCCCCTTAAAAATATATTTTTCCACTCCTTTGATTTTTTTAATATTTGTATGTTTTTTATATGTTGTTTTAAAAGGTATTCTCAATACAATTCTGTGGAAATTGATTCTGTTAAAATTAGTGTTGGGTAAGGCAGCATTCATTCTATTTTGGACCATGGCCTAAGAGTATAGAGGGTCTCTTGCTTGTTGCACTAGTTGCAGTAAAAGTCCACATAAATCGCAGGCGGTATGTTTGCATTTATAAACGCCTTTGTGTCACCACAACTAACAATGAGTTTATACAAGGACCAACAAATTTGCAACAAGAGATTTCACATAACAGTGTCCCTCAAATGTCAAATTCATGATTATTGCACTAGATCAAACTTTTCTAGCAAAAATATCTCCATGTGAAATTAATATTAAAAAAAGAAAAAACCTAAAATTTTTAAAAAAAGGTGAAATTTTTTTAATTTACTATCCAGCCTATTCAGCCTATGTTTTTATATCGCATATTTAAAAATCAAATCTCTTTTGTTTTCAACTTTCAAGGAATTTTCTTTATCCAATACAGGTAAGAAATCTCTTGCAGTTTATCGTATATTAAATTACTTACTACTATGACACAATAATCGATGCCCAAAATCTCTCGTGTGCACCTTTTACGTGTAGGAGATCTTGTGCACTCCCGTTGGTAATATTGGAGGGCTGTTGCCGGTTGGGCGGGCGGGCTGGTCATGCCGGCAGGCATCAAGCCTTTAAGGGGGAGGAAGAGAGACCGAGAAGAATAGAGAGACATGAAGACGCAGGAGAAACAGAAGAATGCTGTTACAAACTTTATGGCACGCTCACGTATCAAATCATGGCGGAGTTTCATGCGCTGTATGTCTAGTTTACACCCGCTAGATTTCGAGTTTACATCGCTGCCTATCCATTTTGAAACTCTATGTTCCGAGTTTCTCATAAAATCATGTCCCAGAATAAATCATGGTCAAATAAATCATAGGCCCGAGTTGTTAAAACCTGGCATTATTTTTTTTTCAACATGTGCAAACTCTACATGAATTTTATTTTTCTCAACATGAGCAAACCGACTGATTTTGTGTTACACATCACCAAAAAATCATTTCGAGTTTTCCTCGGTTTGAAAAAAAATCAGTGTCCGAGATTTTGAACTGGACTGATTTTATGTCAAACCAACCATATAGAGAGCAAAACTCGATGTAAGATCGGGCAAACTGGAATATAGCGCTGACCTCGACATATCACGCTGCACACTCGACATATTGCGAGGAAACTCGCCAATGATTTGATACGTGGAGAGTAAAACTGGACTGATTGATGTAAAACTCACCATATAGAGAGCACAACTCGATGTATAGAGGGGACAAAATGGACAGATAAGCGCTTTTGTTGTAAACTCGACATATAACGCTGCACAATCGACATATGTATGGCGAGGAAAAACTCGATACACAGCCGCGCGTTTGGTGTGAAATTGATGAAACTCGACATGCGCGGGAAACTCGCCATGATTTGATCTACGTGGAGCGTGCCATAAAACTTAGAGCCATAGCGCGCGCAGAAGAGGGAGCACAAAGAAAAGGAGAGAGCGAGGAAGAGCTAGTGGGGAGAAAGCGAGTTTTCTACAAGCATGTAGATTTTATTATACTTTCAACACGATGCTATATTCATGATTAGATATCCCACTTTTATCATGATTCATTTTGAATTGGGCAATATAAACCAGTACAATTAAAAAAAGGGCGTTCGTGCATGCACAAGAGGTCATACTAATTTATTGGGACATCGCAGTCCATTGCAGGAGGAGTACCCTTACGCCCCAATCCGTCCCGGTGTGTGGTGTAGAAGTTTGTTATATGTCCGCAGGAATCATATCCACCTACAACGGTGAAAGAATACGGCACTCGATTAAGTTGACCCTTCACGCAACACTAGTTTCCACGCTTTTTTTAATTATTCCGTTGGCGTATAGGATACCGAACTTGGCCCGGCGGACTATCTACTTTCACATCGGATTATTAAGTATAGTCTATATAACAAGATGGGAAGCGAAAAAAATAGCCATGAAAGAAGTTCTGCAACTAAAGTGACCAGACCAAACGGTATTGTAGTTAGACTTGATGTTTGCAGATGCTCTCTAATCATTTTCTCTTACAGATTCGTGTTCTCCAAACCCACTACGGTGTGGGTATTCTTTGATTGGTTTTTTTTTAAAAAAAGTAAAAAAAAACTCTATGATTAATTTTAATTTACATAAAAAAAATATGAGTGATATTAGGGACAGGTCAGCTTATGAGTGCTTTAGGCTACCATCTCAAGACCAAACTTTAAGGATTTAAATAAGTAGAAGCCTATACAATGAACCCCTGAAACATGATTCTTAAGTGCCGAAATTGGTGCTTTACGGAGGGGGACTAGATAAAGGTTTATACAGGGTTCAAATTTTTAATTGACCAGTCCATGTTCTGAAAACTATCCAGGTTATTGTCTATCATAAGGATTCCAAAAACTTCAATTCAAGTTATGTGTTAAGCTTTACATTGTATAACGTTGGTACCATATCGGCCTTCCGGTTTCTAAAGCTCAAGAAATAGCAAGTAGTTCCCTTATGCAAAATGAACCATAAAATAACGGATTAAATATCGTTACTGCACACGTGGTCGTCATGATTTTTCGAAAGTACCTGCCACACTTCGAAATTATAAATCCTTAACTATGGCGCATTTCATGACCGAACTCCCAGAGCGGTTTATTAAAGATAAAGAATACAAAAAAAATCCAGTCATTTCAAAATGACGCTTGGGGGATAATATTAAAACCGACATGCAAAAAAATTGCAATCTAAATCCTGGAACGATAAATGTTCAACCATTCCAGCCCCAAAATATATTTATTAATTGAATCGATAATTGTTCGGAGAGCAACATTTCCCAAATCTATTGCCAGTATCACACATTGTGCTATGTCCGAGAAGTGTGGATTTTTAAACTGCTTTTGCAGCAACTCAACCATGGACCCTCTTCCGTCAGAGATCAGTGGGGCAGCAGTACCCCAGTGGATTAGCACAAATCCCAGTTCATATAGGTTCACTCCGGTAATCCGGAAACTGCGTGTTTACTGTAGCAGCGCGTTAATGCCGTTGATGTTGGAGGCCGACATGGAAATAATTCTGTAACAAACAGCGGTGCCATATTGTTTTTTGCACTTCATTACAATTGACTAAAAGGATAGATTGTAACAATAAAAATATGTCACTTGACATTATGACGTAAATACATCCACAAATGACCAAATATAAAAGATTATCTACTTGTACTTCGTGATACGGTTTGTTTTCAACGAGAGTAACGTCATCCCGGAGTCACCTATTAAGCAGAAATATTGCATATGAGCCCATATGATTTCTTGATAATTTCTTGATATATATATATAATATAAAATATATCTATATATATAATCGATATATATATATATATTATATATATATAATATATATTATAATACAAGGTTATCAAAAAAAAACTGACCCTGATTGTGTCCGCCATTGTTTAATTTTCAAGTAACATATATCTACCATAATGATATCCCAAAAAAAGAACACCCATCTGAAAGCTTGTTTCATTATCTTTAATTTGCTGCAAGATCTTTAACATCGGTTAGGTATGACCGAGTTACATTCGTTTGATCCAGCCGTTCGGTTTTCTGCACTGTCCACGGATCGGAATCACATTTGCTCAGTCGGGCGCCGTACATTCAAATGGGAACGTTGATAGGGTGAAAACCGTACTACTTGATTTAAAAGACTGTAGCTCGCCTATACTTAACCGATTGGATTATCTTTGCAGCAAATTAAGATAATGAAATAAGCTATCCGCAGATATCACAATACGGTTACTAGATTATTTAAAAACTCAAAATGGGGGACACAATCCGGGTCAGTTTTTTTTTGACTCACCCTGTATAATATTATATATATTATATATATATATAATATATATATATTATAGATATATATATATATATATATATATATATATATATCACTATCTCCTACGCTTTGGGAGACACTGATCTTTTTATGTACCATGATCCGTTATGGAGACATTTACTGTCCTCCCTAACGTATCCCATATAATTGCGGTTTATTCCTTCAAAGGATATGATATTAATTATTTAAATAACTATAAGAGCTCATTATAAGCTAAGGAATTATTCAATCCAACTGTCCCCTAATATCCATTTGTATTATATATTTAATATGACTACATGCATCATTAGGTTCTATTTATGCATGTGTGTGTGTGTGTTGTGTGTGTGTGTGTGTCAAATAGATCGAATATGTTCAATAATTTCATGCACAATATGAAATGTTATATAACGTCCGTTCCTTGGATTCTTCGAGAGCTGTGTGTGGTAGTACATTTTCGCTCTTTCAACATATCTAACCTCGTGGCATTGACGTCCAAACGATGACGTAGTTGCTTCATTTCTCGACACAAGAGCGATTGTCTCTTCGTCAGAAACTCTGGTTTGTTCTCTTGGGAATGTCTGAGGGTGAAAATAAGGGATTCTCTTTGTATTGCGGCTATGTGTGATCGAATTTTTTGCTCTGAAAACACGGTGTGTACCAGATGGTATCCTGACATTATTGCAAAGCAGACAACAATCTCATTCTTGTGGAATGTCATCCCACAATCGTTACGCCGTCTTCGTTGAAGCTTATCCTTGCCATACTTCATGACTGCCTCGTTAGCCATGGCGAGCAAGTTATGTTAATAACTCTGTTGTACCTAACTTTTTCGATTTCGTTCGGAAACCTTCGTTAGGTAAACCCTGGCAGAAAGAAGATGGGAACTGGATTTTAGTGTTCTCATTGTTTGGCATTATATGGCACCCTCTCGCAGCTTTCAGATTGCCGCATCTATTCCTTAGCGTAAAGAAAACAAATGTCGCTGCGTATGTGTGTACTGTCGTTCTGCGCCGCTTTTACAATAGTTGATTGTGTAAAGCTAAGAAAGAGCTTTGCCAGACACTCTTTACTTAGTGTTCAATTTCAAACTAACGTTTCATTTAGCACGATAATGACAAATATGTGCCAAAATTGGTTTATAGTCAGTTGAGCAGCATCCAACGAAACGGCAGTTCCAATGCATTTCAGCGAGACAAAGGAAGGTTTCGGTAGGTGCCTTTTTGTCTTTGTGCTGGTCATTGGGTCCATATTTGTATATTTGCGTTCGATATAATTGCAGAACAGAATTCACCCCGAAGAGAAAAATGAAGTTTGTTGCACCTCGAACTATCGATTTGATTGATTGATCTAAACGCCGCAGAGATTCAATCAGCGTCTTAGTATCGTATCATTCAGCCAAACCGAGTTAGCAGTGCGGATTAAGTGGTGTAATTTGTAAGGCTTTCTCGATGCACATGCGCGGTTGCTCAAAATAGATTTGAAGGTCTGGATGGTCGTTGATACAATTTGGTGGGCCCATTGGTGAGTATTGAA
Organism: Ophioderma brevispina; assembly: GCA_023653785.1. Taxonomy (NCBI): domain Eukaryota; kingdom Metazoa; phylum Echinodermata; class Ophiuroidea; order Amphilepidida; family Ophiodermatidae; genus Ophioderma; species Ophioderma brevispina. The sequence continues at coordinate 98,944 of JAMKCH010013409.1, read as the reverse complement.
GCAAAGATTTCACCAATGTGCTTCCAGCTTCCTGACTGCATTTCAGCATCACCACTTCCGGGTAAATCCGAGGGGGAAGTACCACAAGCTTGTGTCCAAGTACCCAAAATAGGTGTCGATGATTCACGCATTTTTTTGTACTTGTATATTTTCATGAAACTATAGCATTTCGAATCCCAATCTGCCTCTCTGCCATATCAACAAGCTTCCCGGACCATGCCAGGCTTGGAAGTACATCTTTTGCGATTAACATATTTGTTTGCGTGAATGGTTTATCAATTCAAAAATATCAAAGGGGAAAAAGCGTACGCTGTTCCGCCAGCAGCGTGCTTTTCTTTTGCACATCCACCTCAAAGGCAATACCTTAGTATTCTAGTTTTGAAAGCATTTCCAGTGTTGGCACATTCATTGGCCTCCCTAAATTGGCACAAGATTTTGCATAATGATTGACGATTGGCAAGTGCATTTAAATTGGTAGGATCCTCAGATTCCACTTGTCTTGAAATAATTCATGGCCTCGCCGTAATGGCCCAGCCTGGCCGCAATAACACCCAGAAGATTGCGGATGGGCCGTGTCTTTGAACGCTTGCGTTTCATTTGAGAACTCTTAAGCAACGGAATCTTAATGCTCGGCCTGGTGTTCCACGTCCACATAATCACTCTTGTTTATAACCAGGGCCAGTTCAAACAAGCCAGGCTGAATATGCAACTTTTCCATGGTGTCACGTTAAACGCCAAAAAGACCAAAATCGTCAGCCTTATGTAAAGATACACCTAAGGTAATACCAGCTAACAAGTCACAACACGCAAAGCTTAAGATGGCATAAAAAGACCACGTATTAATATAAGATTATTGTACACCGAACAAGTATAACTAACGATATTCGAAACAGTTGTCAATGCAATGTTTGCAGCGTGCAGGTTCTGTCAGTTAAGTGTTATGTTAATTCCTCTATCGCTGACTGATCTCAAGCAATGAACGTTATTCAATACACTTTAGTGTATTCCCCATGTTTGAGTTTGGCGGGCTTTTTTGAAATCAATGGTGTTATCACAAGTTCCGTTGTTTGTTCTGAAAACCTTGAGTTTATACCATAGTTTATACCAGCAGAAAAACGTAGTGAATAAAAAGCATAATTGTTCAGGACTTTTTTTAAAATGTTTGTAAAATTAGCAAAATTTTATGAGGGCAATATATCAACCCGTTTAAGTGATTTAAGGTCCAGAAATGAATGATCCAACCTACTCGAAATCTTTATGGGTTACACATTCCATTCCAATAAACAGGGTCAGAAAACAGAATCACTACCAGTACATCATGGTGAAACTATTGATTTTCAGTCGTGCCATAAATAGATTCACACCAGTCCACCTAATTTCTATTACTCTCTGAAAAATCATAGTTTTCACTAATTATATCATACCAACCCAACTATTAATGCTTTTCCCTCCTTGTAGACTTACACACACCACCTCACTTCTTTTGCATTCCTGGGACAATTTAAGGGACGCACCGTCGATTTTCAGGGGGCTATTGAGTTTTGTAAAAAATGTCACACCTTGTGGCAACAAATGAATTTTGCATCTACCATACAAACGGTGAACATGGTGAAAAATTGGTACCCATTGATCAACACACTAATGAAAAAAATGTCCACTTCTATCCAGAAAGGGAAAATGCCCATACCGTTCTCCCCTATAAAGGTACACTTTTAAAATTTCCGTAAATTAAGAACACTGATTTTCCGTAATGTACGGAAAATCCTGTTTTACAAAACAATAAAAATAAAAACAGAAAAAAATGTTAATTTACGGAAATATTTCAAAAATTCTGGCAGCAATATCCGGAATTTTTCGTTTGGTTCGTAATTTCAAATAACGGAAAAATCATGTTAAATACACATTTTTTGCCTAATCTGAGACAATTTCGGTAAATTACTGTCAACTTCCCGTTAATTGACAGAATTTCTGTCAATTACCCTAAAAATGACTGGAAATCCTGCTGCCCGATTTCCGTAAATTTCCGAACTGTTTTAACAGTGTACATTTTCGTGATCCTAGCGCCACATTTTGTTGTTAATGGTTCAATAGATTCCCCGCGAAACAATTATTTCCAAATTGCAGTGATTGTTGACGTTAATTTTGATATTTTGAGGAAATGGTTTGTATTACGGTACACATAGGCCACTGTGTTTTAATTGACAATTTAAAAAACACGAATTTCTTCTAGAGTATAATAGATCACGGTCTCATAAAGGCGCCATTCGCTTCAGTAAGCAGGGGTATTTGACATGGAGGAATTTTTTTCAATCCCCCCAAAAAAGTTATTTTGAATTGACCGTTTGTGAGAATAGTGTATCACCATTCTCATCGGGCTTAATAATTTAATGTCTTCGGTCTCGGGAAAATAGTAGGCCCACGGTCTCCAGTCACCTCGGGTAGTTATTTTGCACCATTTCCCTCATGAGCAGTCAATATTTGTATACTATTGACCTGTGGCCTATTTTGTTGGATAACGTGAAAACTAAGCATAGCAGATAAGGCAAACTATTCTTTATTTCAATCCTTTAAGCTAGGGAAACAATTTGCACCACATATTAACTGAATCAAAGCAACTTTAAACTTTTGACCCATGTACACACCAAAATTGACTTTTTCACCATTTTTACAGTTTTTACCCCGTTACTCACAAACAAAGCTCTCTATTGACGCCTGTATAGAAGATTCTAGTGACAAGTCACCAACGCTGGTCACCGATGGCAATTCGCGCATGTGTAGTACATTCGGTGACTAACCTAAGTATACACACAATCGAATGCAGTAAATCTGTGCGTGCACTGTACGTGTCATGCAAATTATGCTTGACCGCGCCCACAAACACGGGCCCGCGCATATACTTATGACAGCAATCAATACTCCTATTGCATTCACAGTTCAAACTTGGTTCCACTGCCGGAAAATAGCCATGCATATTTGCATTGTCACCTTATTAAAACTAAATGTCACCTTGCAATGGTGACACTGTGGGTTCAGGAATGATCTAAGTAATACCGACACAAATAGTACATCTCACTAGTCACATTATATCGCGCATAATCTACGATTATTTAGGAGTACTTTTTCAACCCTCAATTTCCGGGATTGACTTATGGCGCAACTTTACTACATAAAAACAATACCAACACTCAACAACGGAAAGTCTTATTTAAATTCTGTTTTCACCTTCCGATAGCCGAGACCATATCGGATTTTCCCATTATCATTGCGCATATAATGTTGACCAACTGAGGTCTGAAAAAGTCTCTCGAACATCATGAACACATATTGCAGAATTTCCAAATCTCCCCAAGCTGTATCACAAATATGACGTCACCATTCAGTAATGAGAGTAATGAGCGGCGCTCTTCATTTGTAAATTGTATTGGAAGAAGTGTGTACGTGTTACTCCGGATACCGTTTTGGAATCCCTGTAACCAGACAATACCATAGAGTACTTTTCAACACATTCGGTTCATTTTAAACTTTTGACCCCTATATAACCTTGAAACCCAAGCTGGGGTTTATTAAGGGGGTTGGCAAGTGCTTCCATCAATTTTATGGATTATCAATGCCTAAAGTACGTGTGTGCAAAAATTCACAATTTTATCAGGAAGGGCACACTCTTTCACTACAGTCCCCTGCTAATAAGATTGTTTTGGTGCTAATGTTTGTACATGGACATAGGTCTATATACATGTAGGGTTATTATTTTTATGATGGTAAAGCATTGCAGATACGGAGGGTAAAGGTAACCTGTAATGGATATTGAAAACTCATATTGGGAGAACGGTAACATTTATGACATACCGATTGAGCAGATTGTGATTAAGTTAGTAGAAGCAGTCTGCCGGCTGCTATGGTCATTACTGAATGGCAAGACTAAAATCCATTTTTGAATTTGCCGCCACCACTACATCAAAAAGGTAGGTAGAGTCAGCTTGTTATTTTTTGTTTTATAACAAATGCTAAATATTACAACATAATCTCATTTCAACATAATGATATCGTTTTATACTTTTATAAAGCATACCCATTTGAAGTTTTATTAAATGAAAGATTTTGTCAAAATATAGTTGAGAACCATTGTAAGTGTAACAAAAACATTTCGAAAAGTTATAGGGTTTCATATTTGTTCTCAACATTGTAAAAATATCAACATTACACTTGTGTAAAGTATGGGATTGTAAAACTTCATGTACGCGGTGTTATTACAGTTTTAATTATAATAACATTTCTGGGTGCTAAGCATATCGCCCTATTCTTTAACAATCAGTATTGAAATGCTAGAATATATTTTTACAAATTATATTATCATGATACATATATTTTGTTTCTAAATAATAAGAATTAAAATGCCATAAACATGCATTTTTGCAACATTGTGCAATTTCTCATTACACATTTCTCCTTGCAAAAGAGGTTCCCCGGGGCAGCACAAGGAGCCCTGGAATTGCATTTCCGCCTTTTCCCTAAGCCTCGTACAATGGCTACAGAATGTAGATTACAGGGTGTCCACAAAAATGGTTCAATGCAAAAGCACCCTCGTAGTAGATGAAAGCAACAAATAGTGACTCTTACTCCCACAAGGCGCTTTCTCCTTGCACCCTTTTTTGTGGACACCCTGTTACATTATACAATGTAATGTGTTTAAATTGTTTTGGTAAAATGATTTACTTTAATTCAGAAGCGTTCGCAGTCCACTTCCAAAAATAAACCCTAAAAGCGGCACTGGCACATTTTTCAACATATGGAATTTCTTGCTCTCAAATGAGTGTCTAGGCTTGGTGAAGAATAGCGATACATTTTACACCACATAAAAGTGACATACTCAAAAACAGATATGGACGTTACTAAGAGGTTAAAGACATCCAGAGGCCGCATCCAGTAATTTGGAGGCTAACTTAAGTTTTTCCATAAATTGTATATTACAACAATAAATATCATAGACTCGTACTCATTGATATTTTAAAAACCACAAAGGTCAAAGGCCGGTCAAACAGGGTGCATGCCGTGGGAAACATGCATACGGCGGGTATTTTCTTGTGTTAAACGCCATTTCCGTATTCTGTTGAATTAATGTCGCCGGCGACATAAATTATAAAATCGTTCTGTTTACCCATAAGGACGCTGATTTGGTCTTAATTTATTTCAAGTAAGGGCTAATGTATATAAAAGCTTTACAACCATGCAAAAATATCGATTTTGACAAATCTTGAGAGCGCACTCTTTTTCAAATGTGCCAGTGTCTCTTTAATACATGTATTTTTGATGCATTTTAAGTGACTGAAAAAAAAAAAAAAAAAAAAAAAAAAATGGTGCAAGGCAAAAGCACCCTCGTAGTAGATGAAAGAAACAAAATAGTGACGTGACCTCCCACAAGGGCGCTTTCTCCTTGCACCATTTTTGTGGACACCCTGTACATTATACATGTATGTGTTTAAATTGTTTTGGTAAAATGATTTACTTTAATTCATGCGTCATCCACTTCCAAAAATAAACTCCCTTAAAGCGGCACTGGCACATTTTCACAAAATATGGAATTTCTTGCTCTCAAATGAGTGTCTAGGCCATTAGAAGAATAGCGATACATTTTACACATAAAAGTGACATACTCAAAAACAGATAGGGACGTTAATAAGAGGTTAAAGACATCCAGGCCGCATCCAGGTAATTTGTAGGCTAACTTTTTAAGTTTTCCATAAATGTGTATATTACATGAATATCATAGACTCGTACTCATTGATATTTTAAAACCACAAAGGTCAAAGGCCGGTCAAACAGGGTGTATGCCGTGGGAAACATGCATACGGCGGGTATTTTCTTGTGTTAAACGCCATTTCCGTATTCTGTTGAATTAATGTCGCCGGCGACATAAATTATAAAATCGTTCTGTTTACCCATAAGGACGCTGATTTGGTCTTAATTTATTTCAAGTAAGGGCTAATGTATATAAAAGCTTTACAACCATGCAAAAATATCGATTTTGACAAATCTTGAGAGCGCACTCTTTTTCAAATGTGCCAGTGTCTCTTTAATACATGTATTTTTGATGCATTTTAAGTGACTGAAAAGTTTGGCGCTTCATGACTGTATCCTATAAGATAGAGCCTCCATTTTTCCGTTTTACCAGAAAACTGAATTCTTTTCTTGGTTTTCTAACATACAAACATTGGAGTAAAACCTTGCTATTCTTGGTAAGACTTGCTGCTTTAAATCGGTCCATATCATCAGAATAAACAAAAAAATACATGATTAGACACTATTGTACATGTAGGTTTCAATTAAAACAAAACGAAAAAACACCGAAAATGCTGTTTTTACAGAACGGAATTTGAACATTGCAAAACGGAGAAATGGAGCCTCAACGTATAAGCCTGTATAAAGTGTTATGGTTTACTCATAATGATGTATTCTGGTTCATAGGAAGAGCATTGGAACAGTGAGCAGGTGGACATTTTTAAGGTTCTGAATTTAAAAAAAAAAGGCATAGGCATGTTTGTGAAGAGTAGCATCTGTATAGGGATGCATTCAAAAAATCTAGGAATCACATTCAAATTTCAGTAGCGTATACGATTCTCAAATGTATTTTTTCCCCAGCAATTTTCGAAAAACTGAATCAGAGACTCCAAAGATAATGGGATTCCACAACCGACATCCAGCAATTGTGGATTAAGAAAAACAGACGCCATACACGCTGCTAAGATATATAGAAAAGTTTATATTTACAGGCCTACTATAGATTATTTGTAAATATAGATTATTTGTAAATATAGATTATTTGTAAATATAGATTATTTGTATATGTGTAGTGTAGTGTGGTGTGGTGTGGTGTGGTGGGTGTGTGTGTGTGTGTATGTGTGTGTGTGTATGTGTGTGTGTGTGTGTGTGTCGCCCGCATGTTTATAATTAAATAGCATTAAAAATGTTCAATGTATTTTGCCTTGAAAAGCGTCACATATCGTAGAGTTATGCTTGCAGATCTGTGTGTGTCGTGCCATTTGTGGCTCATTCATCATCTCTCAACTCATTGACATCCATACGATGACGAAGTTCCTTCTAGACCCGTGAACGATTGTCTCTTCGTCAGACACTCTGGTTTGTTATCTAGGGAATGTCTGAGGGTGAAAACGAGGTTCTCCTTCGCATTTGCGGCTATATGTGATCGGATTTTTTGCTCTGAAAACACGGTGTATACCAGATGGTATCCTGACATATTGCAATAGCAGACAAACATATCCATTTCTTGTGGCATGTCATCCCACAATCGTAACGCCGCCTTCGTCTGCAGCTTATCCTTGCCATACTTCATGACTGCCTCTTTAGCATGGCGAGCAAGTTCTGTTAATAACTCTGTTGTACCTAACTTTTTTGATCTCAGTTCGGAAATCTTTGTTAGGTAAACCCTCGTCAGAAAGAAGAATGCGAATGGATTTAGTGTCTCATTAGTTTGGCATTCTATGGCTCTCTCGAAGCTTCCAATTGCCGCATCGTATTCCTTAGCGTCAAGCAAACAGATGCCTCGCTGCGTATGTATGTACTGTCGGTTTGCGCCGTTTTTACAATTAAGTGCTTTTGTAAAGTAAGAAAGAGCTTTGCCCAGACTATCTTTACTTTCGGTGTCCAATTTTAAGAAACCTGTTTCAGTTTTAGCACGATAATGCCAAATATGTGCCAAATTGGTATAGTCGGTTGGAGTAGCTTCCAAAGAAACGGCCATGTCAATGTCATTTTCAGCGAGACAAAGAAGGTTTCTGTCAGGTGGCTTTCTTTCTTTGTGGTCATTGTTTCCATATTGGTATATTTGCGTTCGATACAACTGCAGATGTATTTCACCTCGAAGAGCAAATGCTAATCGGTTCCATCTTGAATTGTCGATCGTGATCGCTTGATCTAAAAGCCGCAAAGATTCTTCCACGTCTTCGCAACGTATCATTTTAGCCAACCGAGTTAGAAGTTGCGGATTAAGTGGTGTAATTTGTAAGGCTTTCTCGATACACATACGGGGATGCTCAAAATAGATTTGAAGGTCTGGATGGTCGTTGATACAATTTGGCGGTGCCATGGGTGGCTTTATTGAAGCAAAGATTTCACCGATGTGCCTCCAGCTTGCTGATTGCATTTCAGCATCTTCACTTTGGATACTCCGATGGAAGTGCCACAAGCTTGTGTCCAAGTACCCAAAATAGTTGTCGTATGATTCACGCATTATTTTTTTGTACTTGTATATTTTCATGCAATCTATCGCATTTCCGAATTCCCAATCTTGCCTCTCTTCCATATCTACAAGCTCCTCCGGCCAATGCCAGAGCTTGGAAGTACAACTTTTGCGCTTTAAGATATCTGTTTATGACATTGACTGCTATCATGCTCATAAATTTCAAAGGGGAAAAAAAAAACGCGTACGTGGTTCGGCCAAGCGCGCGCTTATTTTCTTTTTTTGCAATCTACCTCATCGGCAATACCTAGTAGTATTCGTAGTTTTTGACGTTGTTTGAATCATTTCCGGTGATTTGCACATTCATGGCCTCCCTAAATTTGCACACAAGATTTTGCAATAATGATTTGGACATTGGCGAGTGCAATTCAACTTTGGTAAGGCATCTTCGGATTCTATTTTGTCTGCAATAACTCATGCCTCGTCGAATGGCCCAGCCTGGCCGTAATAACACCCAAAAAGAATTGCCGGGATGGCGTTCCTTCTGAAGCTGCAGTTTCGTTTGCAGATACTTCTTAAGCAACGGAATCTTAATGCTGGTCGGTGTCCTGGTCTTCCACGTCCCGTACTCACTCCTGTTTATAACCAGGGACAGTTCAATAGATAGTCAACAAGGGGGCTAAGGGAAAGCGTGTAGGGGGATTTTTCTCTTCCTATGGCCTCCCTAAATGGCACACGATTTTGCATCTTAACTTTACATTGTCGAGTGCATTCAAATTGGTAGGCAATCTCGGATGCCTATTTGTCTGAATAATTCATTGGCCTCGTCCGTATGGCCCCGCCTTGCCGATAAATAACACCCAGAACGTATTGCTGATTGCGTGTCTTCTGAACGCTGCAGTTTCGTTGCAGATACGTCTTAAGAAGCAACGAATCTTAATGCTCGCCTGGTCTTCCACTTCCACGTAATCACTCCTGTTTATAACCAGGGACAGTTCAAACAACCCAGCTGCTATGCAACTTCCATGGTGTCGCGATAAAGAACGGGCCAAAATCGTTTCGAAGACCAAAATAGTCAGCTTTATTTTAAGATACAGCGAAAGAATACTAGTAACAACAATAAGCTCGTATGCTATAACAGGATAATAAAACAGGCTTCGTCAATCAAAGATATTGCGGTGCATTTTTTCGAATGAACAGTGCTCAAAATGAACATACTACGCAAACTGTGAAATCACGCTACATGCTTACTGTACATATATCAGCGGTCTATGTACTTGAAGTCACAAACAAGAAGGAAAGCAATAGTGTAACATTAGCATAAAGTGTAGATAATCTTTTGTGCTGGAGAAACGAATTGAAAGCATGAAGTGTAACAGTTTTGTACATCAGTTTGGAAGTTTCGAATATAGTCCAACCACCCGCACTTCATATTTCGAATTATTACCATTAAAGAAAGTCAAATCCGCAGCCTGCTTGCAGTGCCAATGATAGATATATTATTACTCACCACGCCTACACAACATGATGATTGCGTTTTAAAAAAGTAATTATATAATTCTATTTGCTTCCCTCCTCGTTGGTCGTCAAGCCCATACCCTGGTAATGTTAACACACCCCGGATGCAATAGATTGCGTGATTTCCCTTCCTCGTTGGGTTCTTTTATCTCTTGCGCAATGGAACGCAATATTGCCAAATGACCTGGGAAAAACATATTTCATGAATCCCTTCGCGGTAAAATTATTTCCCGCCAAAGACACGTAACAGGTTTAATTCCACTGCCGTCTGTTACTGACCGTGCCATCACGTTAAACATGCTGCCGGGATAATTGGGACCGGCCTTAACCAGGATGATGAATAAAACAACGATATAAATACGACCTGAAATGAAGTTAAAATCATTTTAACAACTATCTTCGTCATTTGTGACTACTCATTATACTAGCCTTTTAAAGGCGAGTCAGGTGGGGAAAGTGGGGCCTAAATGGCCTCCATGGGAGCCTGTAATGGGATTGAGCACTCTTAATTCCAAAGGTAGGTTCACCTGTAAATAATAATGTTACTGTGTGTTATTTACGCCCCCACTCTCTCGAGTGTTGAGCACTCTCGGACTTTTTTGGAAAAGTAACAGACAGGTGCTGGAATGACTCATCATGACACCATGGTCATAATTATACATCCATGCTACTGTTAAGACTGAGTGTGAGCCTCATCCGTCTGAACATCGGCTACCCCGTGATCGAATGAGATCTATATATATATATTATATAGACCAAAGTATATTTCAATTCCCTGTAGAGTGCTCGATATAAACAAGTAGAGCCTATGTACCAACAGCTGAAAAAATGTTTTAACGAAATATGCCTATATATATATATAGTAGAATATATATATATATATATATATATATCATAGATATATCTATTATAATTATATCTCTAATAGATATATATCTATATATATATATACTCTATAATCTATCTACCCGCGGACCAACAATCATATCGGCAGCGGACGACCCTAAAATAGGCTTCTTAACAAAAAGCGGCAATAATCCCCACACCATCACACATTTTGTGTTTATATCGAAAATATAGTGTTTGAAATTATTGGGAATGAATCTTCAAATTTGGGCTCAATGTATAACATAGAATAGCAATTTGCATATCAATATGCATATCAATTAGGTATGCACTAATTTGCAGAAAAATAGCTATACCTTTATAAGTAATTAAAGAGCTATCGATTCGTTTCTTTTTATATTTAGTCAATGCATCTACAAAACTATAATAGTAAGAAACTGACATAATCTCTTGTGATATAAGTATGGAACAGGTCGATATTTTCAGATTTTTACATATTTTTTGTGATTTGAGATGCTATTTTACTTATAGATTTTCTCCCTACCTTTAGACGTGGTACATTCTTCTTGATAATATGAATCATATAACCTTTTTCAAGACGGTGAGTCATTTTGAAAGTGTTTTGGTTGAATTTCGGCGGAGAAAATGCTTCGTTTCTCCGAGTGCATGAAAAACCCAAATCTGCATTTTTAAACCGATCTGCGAGGCGTAATAACCACGCATTGGTTTCCCTTATTGATCGGTCGCAGGTTGACACTAAACAATTGAGGGGTTTCGCCTGTGAAGCAAAATCACAATATAACAACCAAATTTGTGTATTCAGGTTTATGTTTCTGCTAGGGGAAGGGGAAGCCGGACAAACGAAAAGAATTTCGTTTAATGAATTCGTCAACCTGCTTTGTTCGCTATAAATTAAATTTTGCAAGCGGAGAATGAATAAATTCAAAGCGGACTCTTTCTGGAGGAGTCTGTGATAGAAGCGTCCAACCTCCCCACATAAAGTTTATAAAAGGTCTAACATCTGTTTTGCATCTTCTTGAGCAAGAAATACGGATTTCAAGAGATTTTGGTAAAATAAGGCCGTTGTTTATTGGCAAACAGTGGCGTAAATGTCTTTTTGACATGGGGGGATGGGGTTGATGAATGTAAGATGAAACGACGGGTTTTTGCTGAAAAAATTCATCACCAGCACATGGTCGCGCGAAGCCCGCTAAAATTTTTGCATTTCGAAGCTAATATCGCGTTAATGTAATTGCAATTAGAAATTACCATTTGTAAACTATCATGGGTAAAATATGAGGTTATATTTGGTCAAACCAATAAACAAATGCCTCCACATGGGGATGTCGTATTGACCATTCCCCCCTCATCAAAAATATTGGCAAGATATTCCCCCCCCCCTCCCCCGTGATTTACGAGACGGGACGACGCCCTACCTCCCAACCAACCACCACAAAAATATACCTCACATTTGTCAAAATCCACTCTTGCTCAATCCCCACCCCTGAAACAAAAAATCCGGCTACCGATCTAATGTTTCCGTATGTTGTTAAGAAACAATGTACGTGCATGTATTGCTTAACCATCACCTTTATAAAAAAAAAAACAAGAGCAATCTATTAAGATTATAGGCCTATTAAGATTTAATAAGTTTATAGAATCTTCAAGTCTGGAAACTGACAATGAAATCTAGGTTCAAGGATTTCAATGATCCTTCAAATGCACAATTTGTCCAAAATATTATAATCATCATGAAGGAATGATAGGAAAATATTACAAAGGAACAACCAATAAACCAAGACACAAAGTTAAAGGAACCTTCGTACACACTAAACAAAAATGCGCCTCAGAACCTTTTTTGTGCTCTATATGGAACGCTCACGAATTGACCTTCAAAAACGGTTCTTAAAAATTTGAGAACCGGCCAAAGACGTCCTCCATAAGAGACAAGTTTAGAACCATTTTAGCACTTTTTTCTTAAGACTAAGAGGGTGAAAGGGAGTAAAAAAAATTTTGAAAAATGGTGGAAATCTGCCCGAAAAGATGAAGAAACATCTCCGATTTCTTCAGACCGACGTTTGGCCGGGCACGGGAACAATACGACTTGCTACAAGAAACAGAATCTAAAGTGGGTACCACCCGATCCTCACCTCGACCCCACCCCTCCCCCCATCAAAGCCAAGATTTGGCTTTTTAATAAAAACCTTGTATTTGTATCTTTCTCATTTCCCCTGCAAACTATTTTTGGTTGACGCATCCCAATTATATTCTACAAGCAATAATATGGCTTTTCCACGGTTAAAATTACTTTGTATCATCCAGTACTCTGTATATATTCACAATTATAACCTGCTCGCGTTAAAATGGTGGGTCGGATTCAAATGAAATTTTTGGAATCAATATTTCCGTATGAAACACAGAAAATTGTATTTTTGATCGGGTGGGCCACCTTAAACGGTCAAAATGAAGTTCCAATGCGACAAAGTTAAAACGGCAACAACCAATTTTCCTAACATTCGTCCTAATCCTGCGTAATTTGAAAAATATTGTTTTTGTGTTTTTTTGGGGCCATATTAACGTAATACTCATAATTATCTATTTTAAATAGCGCTATCATATAGAGCGTAGCCGCGATTATGTGCGATCTATCCTGAAATATTACGCATATACAAATGTCCGTCACATATCCTGAGTGCGTAGAAAGAATGGTGTCTATAGGTCCTAATATAGTATCAGGATGATCATGATCAGTATGCGATGCACGAAAATATAAATAGGGAAACTGAGTGCCGTCTAATATATTTATTTCAATGTTATTTTCAACAAACATGCTAAAGTCATGTTGTTTCGGGGTCTGAACACGTAGCTATAAACACTATTTTGTCTCCCTTTTGAGACGTCCTAAGCATTTAATTCATTTCATTAACATGACGTTTTATTGTTTAGATTCTAAAGACGAGTCGCCCCATCGCAATGAACGTTATATACATAACACTACACAATAACACTATAGTGTTAGCCTTCTAAATGCCTTATGTGTGGCAACAGTGTTTCATGTTAGAAATTCTCATTGCTCTGATTTAAGAAATGGAAAAACGTGCTGGATTTCAATGTTTTTAGTGATTTAGAGAGCAGTGATCTAAGTAAATACCCACCTTTTGACAAAAAATTATTTTTGAGTTTGCTGTTTTGTTGAACACGTCTAGGCGCTTAAAGAACTGTGACAAAATCTAAAAAACACCGTAATCTTTTCCGTATGCACAAAAGAGTTTAGACCAGTCTAAAGTTAACCTGGTCATAAGCATAACTTAGTCCCACCAAAAGACATGTTCCTTTGCGTTGACATAAATATTTTGTATTGATTTTTGCTAGTTAATTTTAAAGAAAATGTGAAATACTGTGCATTTTTTGACAGAAAAAATTTTTGACTTAGACCAAGTAATTCCCTAACTTAAACCTAGGTCTAACACTTTTTTGTGCATACGGACCTTAACGGTTTACAGTGAATGTTTAAAAAAGGTAGCTAGGCCTAGGAATTTGCTTATAACTAAACTGTTATTTCAATATAAATACGTTAGGCCGAAGTGTGTAGATCTGGTAAATTATGCTTTGCCTAATACATATTAATTAGCTAATTTTATTGCAGTAAAGACATATGCCCCAATCTGGAAAAAAAAACCTTTTATTTACGAGTATTGTAGCAATGGCTGGAGGAAAAGGTGCATTAACACGCGTCACATGGGACTCTTCACAATTTAAGGAACAGAGGTGGTCGTTATAGCTTTATAAGGGAGCTAGCGCCTCCACGACCCCATGCACCAACCCCCGCTTTGCCTCCGCCTAATGTATTCAGATGCAACTATAATACTCCCATTTTCAGTCAAAAGATTTTTGTTTTATAGTACAATGTAATATACTACTATAAAATCGTAACATTTGCACCCTTAATAAATAATGTTAATTGTTTATGCATAAAAAAAGGTGGACCCCCGTTTAAATGGGTTTACAGAGAAATTTATACACAACTCTGGTGATTTCTTGGGTTTCATTTGTGTCAACCTAGCCCGTGCACCTACTCCGAATCATTTTTTACAAAATTACGTGATTTACATAAAAACTAACTGTTTTAGGCTTTATTCAGTTAATACGTATAAAAGCAAATATTCAAAATTAAGTTTTGAACAAAAATATTAAAGGGATTAGCAATAATAATGCGAGAGAATCGAAACATGTGGAAATGCATTTTTTTAAAACTTTAAATCAGGGATAAGTGTGTACAATTCCATATCACTGCTTTAATGTGAAACAAAACCACAAATATTGGCAAAAAAAATGAATTATTTTGAGGATATTTGTCATAAATACCAGTTCTCCCGCACATAGACAAACAGTGACGGCATCTATCATCAAATCCCCGCACTAACAGCTGATTGCGGTTCACACCAGTACAACATAACCAAAGATCAATAATGTTTGGTTTGAGGTCAAACTGTATTGATCATGGTGCACAAGTCCACGCTGAAAACTGTGATATACGTCGGGAAGGCTTTTTTGATGTTTTTGATACGCCAGTATAGAAATTACAGCATCAGATACAAAGTACTGCCTTGTCTTTAATGTCTGCTTTCAAGCCAACCACTTGCAGGTTAATGTTCGCATATCCATGCATACCAAAATAATAAACATATGAATTTTTGATGATTTTTTCGATTTTCGGATTAGCAAATCGCTGCTAATCCCGTAATAAGTCTTCGTATATGAAAATGCACAAGTTTTCCCTTCATAATTGTCATTCGTTTCGTGTGCGGATTGTACCCAAAAAGGCTGAAAACGACCACTATTCGACTTAAGGGTCTTAATTACTTGGTGGCTATATATATTATGACATTATTTTGGTGTAAAATTGTTTTAGTGCTCGATACCAGTCCCAATCCACCTTTTTTTTTGTATAGAACATGGGATTGTGTCAATGTCCCTCCTAAAAGGTATAGGCCATTGAATTACCACCCTTTTCCGATAACCTGTAATTGTTTAAGGTCCATGGGCATTATCTCTAATATCCCCCTCCCACCACCCCAGATTTTACCGGAAGTTGTCACAATTGTCTGAAGAAAGCTACCAGTTTTTCTCATTTACATAAAAGGTATTGAGATTTCATCAAGCGAAAAAAACTCCCAATATTAATTTACAAAAAAGGATTCTATGAGTTACATAACCATAACCACTTTTCTAGCTCTCATATCAAAACGGATTAAAATATTGCCTGATTGGTTTTCAGATGGGGCATTGGTGTAAAGGTCATTCAATCAAAATAAACCCTTTATATATAATACCGGTCACCCCCTTTCAGGCAAAGTGGAATTGATATTGACCGACGGTGCTCACAAACTTCTTAACATCAATAGAGAATTTGCACTTTTTTACATGGCTCCACTCCAAGAAGACCTCCAAACAGATTGAAATTTCAACACCCCCAACCCCTTTGAAGATTTTTGGGGTAAAAATTAATCTTGGTACTTTAAAAAAAATAATAACATTTAATCATTTTGTAAATTATCTAGAGAAATTGGTATCCAAATGTTTCTTTGAAGATCGTGAAATTCAAAAGCGATCAAATTTTTGTCTTAAAAGTCTATAATTGGTAAATCGGTCGGATCTGGCTTCCACTTTTCGCGGCAATCCACCCCGTGGTCTAAAAGGTCTACACCTTAAAACAATTAAATCATTTCGACAAAATCCGGCCCCACCCAAAAAAGATCCTCGTACATCCTGAGATTAACACCGCAAACCAATATGAGCTTAGCAGAGAGACAGGTCGTCCCCAGTTTCCGCTCGCATAGGCGTAAAATTAACATTTTTTAATTGCCTTTCTTTTTTTAAGATTTCAAAGATATTTTTTAACTACTTTTTTTAAAAATTAGTCAAGATCAGAAAACTGCCACGAAGTAGACAACCATAAAAAGTCGGCTAAAAAATTGCATAAAAAGAATTCCACGTAGCGCATAGCTTTTTGACTAAAAACAACAACGCATCGCGCTTATAGACCAGGAAAAAAAGCATGTCTCCCATCAACATGCCAAAAACCCTATTTTAGGAACAGAGGTGGTCGGTATACTTTATGGGGAGCCTCCTAAAGCTATAACGACCACCTCTGTTTCTAAAATTTGTGAGAGCACATTGACGCGTGTGAAATGCACTTTTCCCCGCAAGCCATGGCTACAAATCTTCAGTACATAACGTGTTTTTTATTTTCTCAGATTGGGGCATAATGTCTTTATGCCCGCGGAAATGCCCTTATTTATTGCATTTTTTAGACTATTTATTTGCGGCCGATTTTGTTTCTTGACGCAATCCTTCCCCCCCCCCCCCCTCTCAAAAAATTTAGTCTCTGGAAAACCTTTAAAAAAAGGAAGAAACGCGATAAAAGGTGATTTGTACACTGGCACTCGGGCTGATACAAACTTTTTTTCTCGGCTATAGGGTTTTGAGCTAAAGGAGATTGAGACGAACTCTTATTTTTTTGTTTTTGCTTATGTATCATAAAAGCGATCCAAAATTGTTATTATGTAGAGCTTGTTTGTGCCGGTATGGCCACACTATAGAGCAATCTGTTTTGTTCATTAAAATCCTTTTACCGATAAACCAGTTGTTCTGCGAAAAAAATGTTCTCTATTGTGTATATAACTTTGCTGTAGATGTGTATAGACAACCTCCCCATCGTTATTTTTTTCTTTTTTTTTTTCCCTTATACAAAATAATAGTGCCTATAAGTTTTACATTTCAAAATCCATAAACCTGCGAAAAACACTTTTACCAAATCGATATGAAGATGGTTAGGTTTACAAAAAGTTCGATCGAAAACAAGGTTTCTCCAGATTTCGAATCGATAAACCTAGCTTTTTCAATTGAAAAAAAAAACTGTTTTTTTGTTCGACAAATTCGATAGCACGACTTTTGATTTTTTTGCAATCTTAAAAGCGTATTTCTCGCTTGAGAAACAAGTTTTGAAACAAAATATCAAATTGAAAACTTGTGTTATAATTGTACATTCTATCTTGTTTTCAGATTTTTTCACGAAAAGAAAAAAAGGGCTCTTTTTACTCTCTTCCCTCCCCTTTCCTCTCTTGCAAAATAGCTGTAATACACATAGCTCAAAAATTATAATTAGAAAGAACCAAGTGGAACTCAGTATGATGATTCCAGTCTGTGTTAAATTATGTATGATTCAAAAGTCGGTCATGATGGGAATAAATATATAATGACTAATCAGTGAGTTTTATGGAGCGCCTTTACAATGTAGGCCAAAGCGCTATATAGAAAGATATAATTTGGACAAATTTTCCAAATATCTGCGAACTCCAATTCGCCGCAAAATTGAAAGCATATAATATGTTTTCTGCAGCTGTCTTTTAAAAGTAAAAGACCTTTTAAAGGAATATTCTTCTTGGAGAAAGAACGTTTATCATCATTATCCGCCAACCAACAATACTAATATACGTTGTTTTGGTTTATTTGTGCAACCACAGCTATTGATTTCTTTCCGTTCAATTTCTTCTCGTTGTTAGGTTTTAATTGACTTGTAGAAGGCGAGCCAGTGTTGCTGACGGAATTGGACGTCACGGACGAAATTGGAAGCACTTCACAAATTCAACGTTGCAGCTATTACTTCTTATTAAGGGACCACCTTAGTCTTTCAAAGGCGTTACGGTATAACCGAGGCTTTTTCTTTTACGAGGATTTTTTTGCGGTTTCAGTTGGCTATTCATGGATTTCTAGTGTTAATTCCGTTGTTTGTAATATGAGCTTCTAATAATGTTTCACCGCAGTTCGGCAGAGGTTCAATTTAACTGACTTTTTTAAAATTTAAAAAAAAAAAAAACTATGGATGCTTCCATAACAGGGTGTCTGACAGAAAATGGAAGGTCGACGAAAATGGAAGCACTCCTGTACAAACTCTAGAAAAAGTTTTTCTTTGGTTTGTGATATATGAAAATTTTAAATCGATCCATTATTATAATATTAAGCTTATAGAATGAAACCCATTTACATTGATTACAGAATTCTTTCTTTTGCACTCTGTACCACTATGGATGCTTCCATTTTCACCAGGCCATCTGACGGGAAACAAACTGCTTGACGAAAAATGGACGCACTCATATACAAACTCCATAAGAAAGATTTTTATCTTGTTCTCAAACAATGGGAAGTTTACTTATATTTGTGATATCCGAAGCATTTTAAATCGATCCATTGATGGTAAAAGCTTTAATAAATCATACGAACCAATTTGGCATAAAGGGTGGATCTACTGAACTTACATTGATTCATCCTTTGACTCCTGTACAAAACTATAGGCTGCTTCAATTTCGTCAAGGACATCATGAAGGAAAATGGATGCTTGAGGAAAATGGACGCACTCCTGACAAACTCAATGGATGCTTCCTTTTCGTCAGGCCGCGGACAGTGGGAAATGGGAAGCACGAACAAAATGGAAGCCAAGTCCTGTACAAACTTATGGATGATTCCATTTTTCGTCAGGGCCGTCAGACGGGAGAACATGGAAGCCACGACGAAATAGCCGCACTCCCGGTATAAACTCGAGAGAGTCTTTCTGTGTTTTTTTGTTGCTACCTGAACATTTTAAATCGATCACTTGATGTATTGTAAGATTCTAATAAATTTAATTCGATCCAAATTGCAAAAGGGGTATCTACTGAACCTTTTACAATGATTAAGATTCTCTCTTTTGCATCCGTACAAACTTTATGATGCTTCAATTTCGCAGGCCGTCTGACGGAAAATGGAAGAACGACGAAATTGGAAAGCACTGCTTTACAAACTCTATGGATGCTTCCATGTTCGTCAGGATATCTGATGGGAAATGGAAGCAGGACGAAATTGGAAGCACTATGATTACAAACTCTATAGATGTTCCATTTTCGTTTCAGGCCGTCTGACGACGAACATGGAGCACGACGACCTTGGACGCGCTCCTGTACAAAATCTATGTTTTTTTTTTTTTTTTTTTTGATGCTTCCATGCGTCAGGACATCTGACGGAAAAGGAAGCACGACAAACATGGACGCACTCCGTATAAACTTATAAGAAAGTATTTTCTTTGTTGTTTGTGAACCTGAAACATTTTAAATCGCTCCATTGATTGTAATGTAAGCGTCTAATATTCATTCGAACCCAATTTGGCCAAAAGGGTGTATCTATTTAACCTTTTACAATGATTAAATATTTATTTTCTTTTGCATCCTGTACAAACTCTATGGATGCTTCCTTTCGTCACCCCCTGGCCGTATGACGGAAATGGAAGCACGACGAAATTGGAAGCACTCTGTATAAACTCTATGAGATGCTTCCATTTTTATCAGGGCATCTGCGGAAAACGGTAAGCACGAGAAAATGGACGCACTCCCGTATAAAGTCTATGAGAAAGTCTTTTCTTTGTTTTATTGATAACTGAAACATTTGAAATCGATCCATTGATTGTAAGTAAGCTTTCTTATAATTTCCCCATTCGAAACAATTTGGCAAAAAGGGTGTATCTAAAGAACCTTTTAAAATGATTAAAGATTTCTTTCTTTTGCACTCCTGTACAAACTCTATGGATGGCTTCAAATTTTCGTCAGGCCGGCTGACGGAAAATGGAAGCACAACGAAATTGGAAAGCACTGCTGTACAAATCTATGTATGTTCCATTTTAGTGGCGTCTGGACGGAAATGGAAGCAAGACGGAAAATTGGAGCTCCTGTATAAACTCTCTGGAGGCTTCCTTTTTTGTCAGGGCATATGACGGAAAACGGAAGCACGACGAAAAGGACGCACTCCGTATAAACTCTATGAGAAAGTCTTTCTTGTTTTGTGATACCTGAAATATTTTAAATCGATCCATTGATTGTAATGTGATCAAGTTTAAATAATCTTCGAACCAATTGGCAAAAGGGTGGATCTAAAGAACCTTTTACAAGGATTAAAGATTTCTTTCCTTTTGACACTCAGTATAAATCCTACGGATGCCTGTCTTGTCAGGATCCGTACAAAAATATAGCCATCTAGATTGGTTAACACAATACTGTCGAAAAAATCATAAACCTCTCGAAAACTACTTACTTTTATACCATTCGATATGAAAGATTGTTAAGGTTTAAAAAAAGGTTCGAATCGAAACACAAGGTTTCTCCATATTTCGCATCGATAAACCTGCTTTTTCAAATTGAAAAAACTGGTTTTTTTTCAAATTCGATAGCACGACTTTTGATTTTTTTTTGCAATCTTAAAGCGCCGTATTTCTCGCTTGAGAAACAAAGTTTTTTGAAACAAAATCTCAATGAGAAACTTGTGTTATTCATTTAATTTCTATCTTGTGGTTTTCCGCTTTTCCAATCACCGAAACGAAAAACAGGGGTCTTTTTACTCTGGCCAAATAGCTGTAATCACATAGCTCAAAAATAATTATGAAAGAACCCAGGAACTCAACGTATGATGATTCCATTCTGTGTTAAAAGGTCTGATTCAAAAGTCGGTCCTCGAGGATAATCTAATAATGATAATCAGTGAGATTTATGGAGCGCCTTTACAATGTAGGCAAAGCGCTATATAGAAATTAATTTGGAAACAAATTTTACAAAATCTGTCGAAACTCACTACTTCGCTCGCCAAAATTGAAGGCATATAATATGTTTTTCTTCAGCTGTCTTTTCAAAGGAAAGAACTTTTAAAGGAAATCCCTTCTTGAGAAAGAAAGTTTATCATCATTAATCCTCAAGCCACAATACTAATTACCGTGTGTTTTGGTCTTATTGTGCAACACCGCTATTGTTTCTTTCCTTTCCTTCAATTTCTTCTGTCTTCGTGTTTATGTTTTAATTGACTTGTAAAAGGGCGAACAAGTGTTCTGACGAGAATTGGACGCACGACGAAATTTGGGAATCACTGTTCACAAATTCCCCGTGGCAGCTATTCTTCATACTAAGGGACCACCTTAGTCTTTCAAAGACTTACTCCGGTATACCCGCGGCTTCTTTTAACGAGGATTTGCGTTTTCATTGCTATCATTGATTTCTAGTGTTAATTCGTTGTTTGTAATATTCTCTAATATGTTTCACACCGCAGTTCGGCAAGAGGTTCTACAATTAAACTTGACTTTTTTAACATTACAAATTCCTTACGCTATGGATGCTTGCCTAACATGGTGTCTGACAGAAAAAATGGAAGGTCGAACGAAAATGGAAGCACCCTGTACAAACTCTATGAAAAAGATTTTTTCTTTGTTTTGTGTGATATATGAAAAATTTTAAATCGATCCATTGATTATAATATAAGCTTCTAAGACTGAACCCTGTACATTGATTACAGAATTCTTTCTTTGCCTCCTGTACAAACTTTTGGATGCTTCCATTTTTCGTCAGGATATCTGACGGAAAATGGGACGCTTGACGGAAAATGGGGTGACGCACATCCTATACAAACTCAATAAGAAAGATTTATATCTTTCTCAAAGCATGGGAAAGATTTTACTTACTTTATTTTTGTGATATCTGAAGCATTTTTACATCGATCCCTTGATTGTAATAAGCTTCTAATAAGTCATAACTACCAATTTGGCAAAAGGGTGTATCTACTGAACCTTTTACATTGATTTTCAATCCTTTGCACTCCTGTACAACTCTCATGGATTGCTTTGCCAATTTCGTCAAGAACCTCTGGAAGGAAAATGGATGCTTTACGGAAAAATGGCCGCACCTCCTGTACAAACCAATGATGCTTCCATTTTTTTCGCGTCATGGGGCCGTCGGACGGGAAATGAAGCACACAAAATTGGAAGCACTCCTGTACAAACTCTATGGAGGCTTCCCTTTTTCGTCAGGCCGTCAGACGGGAAATGTGAAGCACGACGAAATTAGAAACGCACATCCCCTGTATAAACTCAATGAGAAAGTCTTTTCTTGTGTTTTTTTTGTTGATAACCTGAACCTTTTAAATCGATCCATTGATTGTAATGTAAGCTTCCAATAATAATTCGATCCAAATTGACAAAAGGGTGTATCTACTGAACCTTTTACAATGATTAAAGATTTCTCTCTTTTGCACTCCTGTACCAAACTTTATGGATGCTTCAAATTTTCGTCAGGTGCCGTCTGACGGAAAATGGAAGCACACGAAATTTGAGCACTCTCTTAACA
Source organism: Ophioderma brevispina (assembly GCA_023653785.1). NCBI lineage: Eukaryota > Metazoa > Echinodermata > Ophiuroidea > Amphilepidida > Ophiodermatidae > Ophioderma > Ophioderma brevispina. The sequence continues at coordinate 76,195 of JAMKCH010013409.1, read as the reverse complement.
ACTCTATGGATGCTTCCATTTTCGTCAGGATATCTGATGGGAAATGGAAGCAGGACGAAATTGGAAGCACTCCTGTAACAAACTCTATAGATTCTTTCCATTTTTCGTCAGGGCCGTCGACGAGTAAATGGAAGCACTACGAAAATTTGGAAGCACTCCTGTACAACTCTATGGATGCTTCAATTTTCGTCAGGACATCGGACGGAAAATGGGATGGGAGCACGGACAACAGGGACGCACTCCTTATAAACTCTATGAAAAGTCTTTTCTTTGTTTTTTGTGATCCCCGAAACATTTTAAATCGATCCATTGATTGTAATGTAAGCTTCTAATATTCTTTCGAACCAATTTGGCAAAGGGGGTATCTATTGAACCTTTTACAATGTAAATATTTATTTCTTTTTGCACCCTGTACAAACTCTATGATGCTTCCATTTTTCGTCAGGCCGTCTGACGGAAATGGAAGCACGACGAAATTGGAAGCCTCCTGTATGAATACTCTTTGGATGCTTCCATTTTTTATCAGGCATCTGACGGAAAACGGAAGCACGACGAAAATGGACGCACGCCCGTATAAGAGTCTAGGAACGTTTTTCTTTGTTTTTGTGGTAACCTGAAACTTGAACTCGATCCTTGATTGTAATGTAAGCTTCTAATAGTCATTCGAACCAATTTGGCAAAAGGGTGTAAATCTAAAGAACCTTTTACAATGATTAAAGATTCTTTCTTTTGCCCTGCCATCTCGCTCACTCGAAAGAGGAGCGCAGAGCGGGGGGGGAAGGGAAGAGCGGAGCTCCTCCTTTCTCCTGTACAAAATCTACATGGGATGCTTCAAATTTTCGTCACAGGTGAGGCCGGCTGACGGAAAATGGAAGCACAACGAAATTGGAAAGCACTGCTGTACAAATCTATGTATGTTCCATTTTAGTGGCGTCTGGACGGAAAATGGAAGCAAGACGGAAAATTGGAGCTCCTGTATAAACTCTCTGGAGGCTTCCTTTTTTGTCAGGGCATATGACGGAAAACGGAAGCACGACGAAAAGGACGCACTCCGTATAAACTCTATGAGAAAGTCTTTCTTGTTTTGTGATACCTGAAATATTTTAAATCGATCCATTGATTGTAATGTGATCAAGTTTAAATAATCTTCGAACCAATTGGCAAAAGGGTGGATCTAAAGAACCTTTTACAAGGATTAAAGATTTCTTTCCTTTTGACACTCAGTATAAATCCTACGGATGCCTGTCTTGTCAGGATCCGTACAAAAATATAGCCATCTAGATTGGTTAACACAATACTGTCGAAAAAATCATAAAACTCATAGAATTTCTAACCACGGTCTTGCTAATATATAGATATAAGCAAAAACAAAGAGGTATCAAAATCCGCGTCCTCCGATTTTATCTCTAAATTTCTTAGATTAAATGGAGAAAAACTGAATTTAGATTAAAATTTTTAATCTATTACATTTATATTTCAATGCGTTTTGGGAGTTTCACTTTTAATCAAAACTGATAGAATCCATTAGAATAAATGTTAATGTAAGAAATTTAGAGATAGGCCTGGGTTTTTTAATGATGAAATTATCTGAAGAATTTATTTTGTCCTACAGCCTTTTCAAAGTGTAATTTTGCATATCCGGTGTCTCCTTTGGAAATCCGTAAATTACCGTTTCTATTTTATAAAATTTTCTTTTTTTATTATGTTTAATTCAAGATTGCGTGATGCAATGATTAATTTAAAAAATATTGAAGACCGTTTCGCATCATCACTAATTTACTACTTCAGATGACGATGTTGAAAATTTGGGAAAGATAAAATAGAAGATAAAGGACTAAAAGTTTACTTTATCTTTCTTTATCATAGAAACTGCTTGCGACAATGAGACCATTTGTGGTATTCTGATAATGTCGTGGAATTGTCCTGTTATGTAACAGAGCGTGACAGAAAATAAATACCGGTGTTCTAGTTAGAACAGGCAGCGCCCTGGCTGGTATTTTACTTCACACAAATGAGAGAAACAAGGACACGATAAGAATTCGTTGAATTACATGCAAACCGTGTTTGTTTCTGGTGTCGCAAATTTGCAGTGTAACTGGTTCATAAACGTGGTTTTTTGGTTTGAAAACTAAAAAGAAAATGCAAAGGTATTTATGGTAAGCAGAAAATAATAACCGAAACTCGACGAAACTGCTTAAAAACGTATTTTTTGCTGAAAAAATACAAATTTTAACAAAACATTTAGTAAACTAAACTTTGAAAAACTTCTACTTTATGTTTGATAGAGTAACACATTCCTACCATTATGCAAAAAACCGCATGTCCTTAGCTTTTCCTGCATTACTGTAACAGAGAATGCCCACTACCCTCTGGAACACCCTTTTATTCAAATTGGGCATGCAAATAGGTAAAAAAACATATTTCTACATATGCAAAATAATTGCAGATTTTACAGGTGTATTCGCTAGGATGTTTGTTGATTAATTTCTTACAACATTTTTGAAGTTGGGGGACCATTGCTGCTTTTGTGATTTTTCAACCTCTCTCGTCCCCTGCCTAATACTGGCAAGTAGGCTTTCTCGCTCTTCAGATCGGAAAACTCTTTGTGTAAAATCAATCCACAACGTAGTATTGCCGTTTGGTAACCACACATAATCCATTATTTGCACGCTTTTTTACAAGCGAGGTGTTATAACTGAAAGAGCAAGACATAGACAACAAAATGTAATATGTTCGAAAACTTTCAAAATGTCCCTGGCCTTTCTCAATAGCTGATCGAAAAACATGCGAGATACTTTTTGTGCCAGATGTATGTTGCAACACCTGTCTTTTAAAAGGTGAAATGGTTGACGGGTTGTGGTTGGACTTTGAGATTCATATTGGTGGTTCTGGGCGCAAAAAACGCCAGTGCCGTTTTTTGTAGTTAATAGCCGCTCAATTTTGGTTAAAGGTCCTTGCAGGTTACTTGATTTCTGGGGCATAATCTTTAAATATTTGACTCTACCTTATGAACTTTTCAGGGATATTAGCTAAACAGTCCCATCTTACCTACAACAAAGGATAAGTAGTCATGTGCTTTTGTTCAAAACTTATGGCGCCTGCCACCAAGTGTTGCGTTTTTTTTTGGGGGGGGACACCTGTATAATACATGGCATTGTGGTTCTGGGAGGAGACCTTATTGTCGTGTTTGTTTTCCGGGGCATGCACCTAATGGAATTGCCATAAAAAACAACAACCTGCAATACAAACCAACCACAACGTGTTAACCCCGCATGATATAATAGCGTGCTCATGATATAAAAGGGGGGTGATATTCAAAAAATTTGAACCCCCAGCTCACAATATGGAGACCTCCTAATTAAACTAGAAAAAACATTTTAACTGAAATCAGACGATTCTAACCCCCCTGTACTCCCTCTGAAAGTTTTTGAAATAAGGTGTCCAAATTCGGAAAGCCTCAATGTGATGATACATTGAATTGCCAAGTATCCTCCAAGAATCACACATGCTATCACAAGATTTCAGGATTTTTTATTCCGGATTTTCATCAAATTACTGTTTAGTTTTAACCAAAATTCACACATTTTTTATTTCAATTCCAGCCAATTTGTAACATGTTTATTATTTTCCCACATGGTACATTCTTTTAAGCTTTTGTGGAATGTTGTTTTTAAAACTTAGGCCTACTCACAAATTACCATGAATGTTTTCAGGAAATTTAAGCAATGGGCTGCATTATGCATGTAGCATATCAAGATAAGAAACTATGCATAGCAAAGTAATTTTTTTTTTGAGCTTTGCTGTCCTAATTATTTGTTAGAAAATAGCTATACAACTACCAATTGTATAGCAAAACTGATATCGGCTACCAGAATAATCGAGTCTGAGCATGATCCAGGTAAACATAAGTAAAAACTCTTTTAACAACTAAAGATTAAATCAAACTACATTGAAATCCCTGCATAGTGGCATCTACATTGGGCCGTGACCTTTTTTAACTGATAACAGAATCAAATTGATCAGATTACTACTTAAGCTTCTTAAATACAAGCCAATACCACTATCTAGTGCACACAATCATTTATATCAATAATCCTCTGAAATAATGAGATCATGTACAGACTTACAGCTGTCATGTTACACTGCTTTTTATAGAAAAGCCAGTAATAACAATTACAATTCATCCAAAAGAGTTTAACTGGTTATTTTTTGTGTCAATAATTTGGAGCTTTAAAATCGGTAAATATTGGGACAAAACAGCTGCTGCAAATTGTGACGACCGAAGTGGTTTTCACACAGATCTCACCAGCTCACTGTGCTCACTAGCATTACTCAAGTGAAAAGCACAAGGTTAATTAACAATTAGTCTTCTTTTAAGCAGGTTTTTGACTATTTTTAGTGGGAAAAAACTTTCAGCGGGTATGTACAGGGGGTTATTGATTGGAATGTTATTTTTTTTAAAGGTTGTTGTTTTGATGTACCGGGGTGTCTCATAATTTTGGGCTGGGGGTAAATTTCATACTTTCACTTTTGTGCAATCCACACCCCCCTAATAAAATCAGGCAGTCAATTCATGTGACTTTGTGTTGGGGACATGCTTTTGTTATTAGATGAGGCCATTATTTGGGTCTTCCAGAGTCTGGTGAGAAAACTGTTATATTAGTGTTGGTAATTTACAAACTATTAAAAACAAACCCAGATAATTCTATGGCTATTTGGCTCCTGAATAATCAATCTAACAAGCTTTTTCACTGAAGATAATTTTTTGGGTTCGTTCCATGGATTTTACGTTTTGTACATAAAGTCAATGGGATTTTGAGGTTAAATTAATTATTTGTCAATATTTGCCACATACAAACTAATGACAACTATGTAACATGCACATGTGCTAAGTATATCGCCTCCCTTTGTAAAACCATAGGTTTCCAAAATAACCAAGTTCATGATTGTCTAGAATACAGAAAAAATTTCCTTTACTTGGCAGAGGGATGTAGTCACTCTTAGCACCGCTACAACTTTCACCTACTGGTTTAAATTATTTATAGAAACAGGAATACACCTATTTACGAGAGTTGTGGAGTGCCAAATCGTGTACCACGCATTTCAATACGGAATAAACCCCAAACTCGTTCTAACCTCGTCTTCATGGCCAAATTTATTCCCATTGAAAAATGCGTGGTGCACGATTTGGCAGTCCTCTATGGTGGTACACACAATGAGTTGCCTGCTACGGTGAATAATAGTACCACACATGCACATGCTGGTATGAAAACACACCATTCACAGGTATTATCAAGTTATGTAACTGGTTGCAAAGGCCTTACAACAAAAGACTCCTTCAATTTTCACTCACTCACAAACTAGTGGTCTTGTTTTGGTTGTTCTGTGCATTGCCTTGCCTCAAATGAAGAGAGTTTTGGAAAAAATATATTTTCTGCCATTGAGAATAAATTTGCGATTTTTTTTCTTTGACAATTATTTTCCTAAACATATAAAGCACCTATTGGTGACTTTCTAGCAAAATCCAGGATGAAGATCATGTTTGTTTTTTTGTTTTTCCAAAAGTAGCAGAAAAGCCCCATAGACTTCATGTACAAAACTTAAACTCCACAGAACCAACCTAAAAATTTAATCTTGAGTGAAAAAGCTTGCCTGAATCATTTTCAGGAGCCAAAATGGCCATAGAATATGCGTATTTTACAAAAGATTTGTAAAAAAAGTTCATCCTTGCCCACCCCTAGTTATATAGTCCAAGTTTTAGCACTCATTGTAGCCTCTTTGTAGCTCAGGAATCGGTTACAGACTCCATAACAAGGGAGCTAAGCAACATATTCTTGTTTCTTAATTTAGCTCATAAAGGGTCATTGAATTGGACTATTGGTGCCATCAATTACAACCATTTTGAAGTTAAAATAGAGAAGAAAAAATCGATTTAAGAAAGTCATGTACTGTAGGCCTACTAGCGATTTTGGGAGAATATCCATTACTACCTTGACAACCAATATGCAGCGGCGTGTTTGACCCAGATTTTATTTGCTCATAAAGAGCAAATATGAAGAGAACCCCCGATAATTTTTGTTTCGATTAAACAGTGTTTTAGAAAAGTAGATAAAAGCACAATAAAGCTGTTGATATTGCTTTACAATCATTTTGAAGTTAAAATAGAGAAAAAATCGATTTAAGAAAGTCATGTACTGTAGGCCTACTAGCGATTTTGGGAGAATATCCATTGCTACCTTGACAACCATTATGCAGCGGCGTGTTTGACCCAGATTTTATTTGCTCATAAAGAGCAAATATATGAAGAGAACCCCCGATAATTTTTGTTTCGATTAAACAGTGTTTTAGAAAAGTAGATAAAAGCACATAAAGCTGTTGATATTGCTTTACAATCATTTTGAAGTTAAAATAGAGAAGAAAAAATCGATTTAAGAAAGTCATGTACTGTAGGCCTACTAGCGATTTTGGGAGAATATCCATTGCTACCTTGACAACCATTATGCAGCGGCGTGTTTGACCCAGATTTTTGTTTGCTCATAAAGAGCAAATATATGAAGAGAACCCCCGATAATTTTTGTTTCGATTAAACAGTGTTTTAGAAAAGTAGATAAACTCACAATAAAGCTTTGACATTGCTTTTAACCAACCCAAACCGACTGTATAACGAGACTAGCCACATGCTTGCGCGCTTAAAGGGTGCACACCACTATCACACCTCCCATAGGCTTTGTATATAAAATGCATGTTCTATGGCCTGTATCTCGAGTTATTTGGCGTTTCAGAAACCGAGAGTTTCACAGGTTTTTCGCAAGACTTTCTTTTAGAACATATCCAAAATTGATTACACAACTTTTTCGTATGATTTTTAAATAATTAGCGATTTCTCGGAGGGTAGTAATTTCGCCACTAAAATGTTCGCAGGAAAACGACGTGTTTGTTATTCCGCCAGTTTTCTTTCAGGAATATAAAAAAACTGAATATCATGTGCGCTTCCAAATAATCGGTAAAGACCACATTTATGCGAAAATGTGCTCGAATAGTATCAGCATGGACATAGGAGAGAATGACCAACACAAATTTATGCGAAAAAGTGCTCGAATAAAAAAAAAAAAATATAGCTGGATAATTAGAGCACGCCTCCCAACACCCAACCCTCAAAGACCCTATCACGTTGCCGCCTTTTTGTTAAAATCCCAGCATAATCGCCATTATACCGGCTTAAGGGTTTATGCGATAATCCCCCCTCCACTACACAACTTCTTTCATACATTACAAATGAAGAGCGCCGCTCATTACTTAATGGTGACGTCATATTTGTGATACAGCTTCGGGAGATGTTTGAAATTCTGTAGTGTGTGTTCGTGACGTTCGAGAGACTCTTTTAGACCTAGGTGGTCAAAAAAATATATGCGCAATGATAACGGGAAAATCCGGTATGTCCTCGGCTATCGAAGCTGAAAACCGAATTTAAATAAGACTTTCCGTTGTTTGAGGTTGGGGTTGTTTTTATGTCAGTAACGTTGCGCCATGAGTCAATCCCGGAAATTGAGGGTTGAAAAAGTACTCCTAAATAATCGTAGATTATGCGCGATAATAAATGTGACAGTTGAGATGTACTATCTGTGTCGGTATTACTTAGATCATTCTTGAACCCACAGTGTCATCATTGCAAGGTGCCATTTATTCTAATAAGGTGACATAGCAAATATGCATGGCTATTTTTCATCAGCAGTGGAACAAGTTGAACTGTGAATGCAATGGGAGTATTGATTGCTGTCATAAGTATATTCGCCGAACCGTTGTTGTGGGCGCGGTCAAGCATGGTTTGCATGACACATACAATGTACACACATTCGATTGTGTGTATACTTTAGTCAGTCACCCGAATGTAACTTCACATGCACAACTAATTGCCATCGTGACAACTTGGTGACTTTGTTTCCTGAATCTTTTATACAGCGTCCAATGGAGAGTTTTTTGTTTGTGCTCTCACAGGAGAGCTGCCAAGCCATCACTCAGCACGTATGAGATTCTTGCCCGAAACCATGGTCCAGGACGCGATATTTTTTAGGATAACCAACCCCAGTATACCACATATACTGATGTGTGTTTTCTTTCACCCATTTTTATAGTTGATTCTAACTTCTCTTACTCTAAAGTATTGAAACTGATTAAATCAAATAAAGGTTTTACGGGGTCTCGAACCGCAGTCGATCTACAGTCTTAATCTAATACACAATTTTATGTAAACCGATCTGACAGAAAGGCGGTTGTTTTTGTTGTTGTGAATCAATAGTTTTTACGGAATAAAGCTCATATACACTAGTGCTTACTACAAACAACCGATCGACCTTATCACTTTTAAAAATGAAACCACGCGATCGACCATGAATGTTGCCGGAGACTACGAAGTTATTTCGTGGGTTTGGTTATGCTAAAAAATAGACGCGTCCCATGACATTAACCAGTTGAATTATTTTAATTAGTCCGCTACTCTCCAACGTCCGATTGTTTTAATTGCAATCCATAACTCCAAAATAAAATCATAATAAAATAAATTTTGTTCCAAGAATGGGAATTGATCCCACGACCTTTCGATTACATGCTAGGCGATCGCTTACAAACGCAGCCACGAAATCCATGCCGACAGAGTCATTCTGTTTGTAATACTAACTAAATCTTTAACAGAATAAAGCGCACACATTATCATGAATAGCGCCACTATGAGTCGAGTTGAATATATATTCGCTCCTGGAGCACGATTTCGGCCAGAATCTCATATTAACCATCACATCATGAACCAACCACGCGTCAGCTACCAAAAAATATAACCTAACTAAAATTAAAGCTACTCCATTTGGGTGTGGTTTTTTGAGCTAAATTACATGAAGTGCCCACTTGGGTACAAATTCTGACATTACATTTTGTTACAAGGTCCACTGAAAATCATAAAACCAATCTTATTCTTTCTTTAACTGTCTTCTTAATTATTCAACCGGAAGTTAAAACTACTATAATTTGTTGGGTTTTGAGCTAAATTACATGAAGGGGCGCTCTTGGGCACAGATTCAGATATCACATTTTGTTACAAAACCTTTCAACCACCAAATCTTAAAGGTGCATTTCGTGATTACCACCAGCCCCTCTGTTTTATTCATTGTCACTAGATATCCTTGAGAAAAGCTTATTCACAACTTTTTAGCTGATCCCCCGACTTTTGCGGTTTGTGTACGAACGAGCAAGTGCTCGTTTCCCACGGTCCCATAGGCCCTGTGCTATAATTTCTGTCCGTTTACGGACAGAAAATACAAAATTGCGAATTACTTCAAGACACGGCCGAATTTGCACGTAAGATTTGGCACACATGGATTACTTATGTTGCCGGTTCAGATGATATGAAAATCTTAACTTTTTTGAGGTAAGTCGGGGGACGAGGCTGTGGATCACGAAATGCCCCTTTAAGAGTCGGAAGTGGTCGGATTAACATTTCCAAATCATTTTCACAAGATGTTTAACAATTACGGGTCACAATATCACCCAAAATGCAAGCTTATTTTATGCAGTCGTAACTCTACAAAGAAACAACGGATTTTTGATGCGGTTTTCGGCATTTTCTGAAGGAATGTCTCCTCTATTTGGTGGCATCAACTTTTGATAAAAAAAAAACATGGAAACTGAGTGTACTACGCGTGTTCCAAAGACCCCTACAGCACGGGGTCACAACATCCGTTGAAACTACAAAGTTTTGAAGTTTTTGAAGACCGCTTTTACTACATCGATCGCGGCAAAGAGATAGCATCACAGGCTGTCGCCGTGTATGCACAACAAAAGACATCGAGTGCCTGGCTTTTGTCGAGATGAATGGGTAATTGGTTTAGGTAATTTGTGGCTTTCGCGTTGTTGGTCCTTCTCTCCTATGTCCATGGTATCAGTAAACTCAGAATTTTCCTCGTGAAATACGGACTATTGCTGTGATAATTTTTGTCGGAAGTGTCCGCCAAAAGTGTAATTAGTGGTATGCACCCGTGAGGATTCACACCAGTAAATAACATGAGAAACAGAGGTAAGTTCAGCCCCTGCTGCAGATGATGGTTTTTTTTTTGTGGACCAGTGTGGCAGGAGATATAGTCCTCCGGGCTCACAGTCCGGAAACAATGGTGAACAATAGGGCAATCGATTCAGTTGACTCTTTACGCAACATTAGTTTCACGCTTTATTCCGTTGTCGTGTATGGAGCCCGGACTATGCTACCTGCCGGACTATGATAACTTTCACACCGGTTTCTAAGTGTACCCTAAAGACTTGAGAGAAATGGCGAGATCTGGGTTGAAAATAAGATGCTAATAACGAAGTCTAAAATTCCCATTGTGCAATTTCAGAGTACCATGTTGTCTTTGAACAAAAGACACTCACTTCAATTGGATTTCGTCTTTTTTGCTGTATGGCTTGTAGCTAGAATATATGAGTACTTCACAAACACCTTGGATGCTGAGTGTAAACTAAACATAAGGGCTATTCTAAAAAAGTGACTCCACTTCAATTTGAAAAATTGGAAAAACAAAATCGCAACAAAAAATTCTTTATCATACACTTTTTATTAGCTGACATATCAAACAACATGGAACAACAAAGTTATGAACACCACTATTCCTATATTTTTACATTTGAACCTCCAAATTAAGTTGTGTTCCCTGTTTTGGGGCCTTGTATATTACGTTATCCAATATGCATCTCGGATAAATTTTGATTTTAAAAGAAGTCTTAATACTTGAATTCATGAATTCTTACTTAATGGTGCGAGACATATCAGAAAAGCTTGTGGCGAAAGTAATTGCTGATATGAGACAAATATGTACTTTAACGGCAGTCTTTCTTTAAGTCTATTTTTGTGTTTTTTATCGATCTTACGAAAATTTTTCAAAACAAGACAAGGTCTTTTTTCAATTCTGATAGTTCTGAGGTTTTCTGATGGCTTAAGTTTATTTGCCTTTGATAAGCATATTTCAAACCTCTTTTAAAATTCAATTATCACTTGCATGGAATACGATGTAAATCTATTCTAATATCATTCGTTTTCAAGAGGTTGATATGGATAACGTAATATACATCACTAAGTGCAGTAAATAAACGCATTTTCTAAATCCACTTTCAACATGTCAAAGTATCAACAGTGAATACGTATACTTAAAACAGGTTGTTTTTGCCAAACGATGACAAATTTATCTTCCAAAATTTTTAAATTAGACCAATTTGTCCTTTTATAAAATCACATTGTAATCTCTAAATTATACTTTTCCAAAGCTACTGCTTTCACTCCGCAGTAAGTTCTGTATAGTGTCTCGAATTGTGCCCTTATATACCGATCCATGACATATTTGTAATCACTTTATTTTTTATTTGAAATCGCATTATTCCCACAGAGCAGCGGCTGCCATTTTTTTCTCTCTCCTTTTCTTGGCTGGGGACTTCTTTTGTAGAATCACAGACATATTTCCTTCTTTTCTGTGCCTCAGGTTTGGTAAATTCAGCTGTTATTATATAATATTTCTGGGCGCGTTTAACTTTGTTGAGTCTCCGTTTGAAGTTCTGTTTCTTTTCTTACGATACCGCTGGAAAACTAATAATTAAATATAATTTTTAATGATGCACAATTGGTCAGATTATAACATATCATTAATTTTGCAACATTGGTATTTTAAATAGCCGACACTGAGGTCCATAGGCATATTCTTTTCCCTTAGCCTATCAGTCGCGGAAAGTCAGATTAAAAAAAATCCTCTGTTTCTATCGTCCAGCCAAATTCTATAATAGTCATGACCTTGTGAACGAGGATTGTATCAACAAAATGTTTTAAATCGGCCCTAAAACTTGACATTACGCCCCATCTGTTTTTGCGTATTTTTTTTTTTTTTTTTTTTTTTTTTTTTTTTTTTTTTTTTTTTTTTTTTTTTTTTTTTTTTTTTTTTTTTTTTTTTTTTTTTTTTTTTTTTTTTTTTTTTTTTTTTTTTTTTTTTTTTTTTTTTTTTTTTTTTTTTTTTTTTTTTTTTTTTTTTTCCCCCCCCCCTTGAAGTCTAATGGTGCGTCCCTAATAGCGTGTGTACATAGCCCGTGTGCACACTGCATGACCTACGGCTGTAGCAGTACTTACAAGACACAAAACTTCCCTATTATATTATCCCTATTATATTAGCACAAAACAGCACAATGTGTACCCTACAATGTGCATATTATTACACAAAAGTATTAAGGTAAAAACGGTTAAAGAAAGTGACAATCGTACCTTATTTGGTGCAACAATTCTTAGCAGTACTTCGAGGAGCAATGGCAGAAGCGTAAAAATGACCTAAGACGTCAAAAGAAGATTCCTGTATTTTCGTCTTCGTTTGGATAACGTAATATACATAACGTAATATACATTTTGATGTATTTCATTGTCTAATATTTAGACGACTGCATGTAATCCTGGTTATTCCGACTAATCAAGGTCAGGGTATGTGTGCCTAAAACCAAGTATATCTTTTAGTAGCCTAGACTCTTGCTTAATTTAGATTTGCCTATAACGTAATATACATGCAAACGGACGCATTAAATTTTGGAATATAAATTTTTATCGAGGCCAAATTTGCAACCAAGCATTTTTGATGTTATGGCTTACCAATGTACGCATATTTTTGCCTTTGATCTATGCAAAAAGTACTGTCATTGCAGTTATTTTTTTTCAAACAAATCGAGTTACTACATTGATAACGTAATATACAATGATTTCGCGGAATCCATATATTGTCTTCTTGTAGCTTACCAAGAAATGCTATCAGGAAAAATGATAACTATCATATATCACAAATAAAATATGCATTTTAAAAATAAAAACCAAGGTATGAATAAAACATTTGACTATTGATATAAATGTAGCATTGTAAAGTACGTGCATAGAGCTACGGAAACACCATTTTGGCGTGTTTTTTGGTCTTCAAGAAGCAAAATGACCGAGATCATGATATTTAAAGTATAGAAAACTATATATGGCCATGTAGAGCTCGCAAAGTACTAACAGAACATTAACACTGTTACTGATTTTAAGCAAAACACAAAGATTTTTGGATCAAAGAACGAAATAACTCTACTGGAGTCACTTTTTTGAGAATGGCCCATAAAGTGAGGCGATTACTACTGGCAATATATGGATGTACGAATTTCTTTCCAAAATAATTTTAGTTGGGGTCAGTATTTATCAATACTTGTGTTCTGGTTTATTAAGTCCAGTCCCGCTGGATTTATGAAATCACATTTTTTACATACATTCATAAAGCAAAAATTATACCTTATAAGCCATGAGCCAGTTTCTGTACGGGGCTTAAAATTCGAGTTTGTTGCACCCACCTGGTGATTAATTTTCCAATATATCACCTTGAAGGGAGTGCCCCCTGACTAGGATTAGGTATGTTTCCGCCCCGAAAAGTTGCACATTAGCGCGTACTGCCTATTTCAAAATGGCCACCATTGTTTTATGAAAAACTGCTATTGTATTTTCATTATAGATAGGAATTTTATCCAGGACTAAACGAAATAAAAGAAGTTTTACCTTCCTGAAGTGGACTTAAACATTTAAGTGTCCAAGATGGCCGCCGGCAGGAGGCATGTTTTATTAAATGTACTAAAATTGCCAAATAGATGGGGTAAGGATGCGAATAATATTTTGAGAGCACCAAAAAGAGATTTAATGACATTTGTGTATTGCGGACATGATCATAACTCATGATGGCGACGGTTATACCCGCTCCGGGGGACATAAATCAAGAAGAAAAACACCCCTGCACATCTTTTTCGATATAATAAGAACCATAACGAAAACTATTGATTTTTCCGCAATTTTCTCTCGTACTTCTGGATAATTGCAGACCACTCAACACTAGTTGACGTTGGGAAGGAAGCTGATCTAGGCAGTAGAGAGAGAGAGAAGGAGCCTGTGGTACAAGTCAGAAACAAAGATAGCAAAGATGTGCTCGAAAGAAATTTAAGTCACCATATTTAATTTTTCCTTCTACATATAGACAATTTGTTTCACTTCTTCGCAAGTATATTTTTTATTTTTACTGGGAAACACTTATGACGTCACTGAGTAGTCCCTAAATACAGTCCACACCCATTTATTATGATTTTATTGTATCAGGTTGATATGAGCGGTTGTCTTCCTATGAACTATTTTAGAGTAAGTTTAAACTACGTTATATGGCCCAAGTAGTAACCAGCTATAGTAACGGCAATATTTAGGACAAGGCAATATTTAGGACAAGTCAATACCCCACTTTAATATTTTTTACATCTTGGAAATGATTTAGGGTCATTATTAGACAGTGTTGTTTAATAACGTCGAAAAGATGGGTAGGGCTGCTTTTCTTCCTGATTTACCTACCCTAGAGCGAATATAATCACCGCCATCTTTAAAAACAAGCCTGTACGTAAAATATAAATGCCATAAATTCTTTTTGGAGCTCCCAAAATATCACCCAGGTTCTTATTTCTTAATGCAATTTTAAGTTCAATTAGCAAAATATACCTCCTTGCGGCGGCCATCTTGGACGCCTATATGTTTAAGCCCCCTTCAGGCAGTTAAAAACTTGGTTTCGTGTAGTCGTTGATAAAATGTCTATCTGTAATGAAATTATAATGGACGTTTACATAAAACAATGGCGGCCATTTTGAAATGGGCAGTATACGCTAACGTGCAGCTTTTCGGGGCGGAAACATACCTAATCCTAGTCAGGGGGACATCCCCTTCAAGGTGATATATGGGAAAATTAATCACCAAATCGGTGCAACAACGGAAAATCTGATGATGGCAGCTTATGGACTATTAATTACAGGTTTATTAGTCTCAGATTACATAACCACTTGGAGTTAACCCCCACAAGAATGTTTACAATTTGTTCGGGGGGGGGGGGGTTGTGAAATTTCAGTGTACCTTGTAACAAAACGTAATGTCAGAATTTGTACCCAAGTGAGCCCTTCATGTAATTTAGCTCAAAAACACACCAAATTGTAGTAGCTTTAATTTTAGTTATATTTTTTGTCACGGTTGTTGTGGCTATTTGGTAGCTGACGCGTGGTTGTTATCATGAGTGATGGTTAATATGAGATTCTGGCCCGAAATCTTGCTCCAGGAGCATATATATATTTTCAACTCGACTCATAGTGGCGAATGCATTTGTTCATTGGGTCCTATAGTATATCTAGTAACTCCATAGTTTGATAATATAGGGTTGAATAGATAATTATCATTTATGGCGACGTCATCTTGGATTTCTCAAAAGGCTCAAGGATGCCCAGGTGGCACCCGGCAGATTCTTATTCTACACACCCTTATCTATCATTTTCAGCAGAAAAATTGTGTCCATACGGTCAGGCCATAAGTTGGACCATGGCTACCTGACTAAAGTTTGGGCGTCTCTCTTTTGACGTTGGCTTGTTTAAGGTATTTCTAGGTTGATTTAGTTGGTTGCTTTGATCATTAGGTTTTGTTCTCTCCCTTTGTTCTCTGAAATATAACTTTTTCGTATATTAATTACAAATAATAAAAAAGAACCAAAGATAGTCACCTAAAATGCTCAATTCCAAAGTTTGAGATGAATCGGATTTTCGTTTTGATGCAGTAAACATTTATGTAAGGTATAACAGTGCCATGTAGGATACTGTGTATAGACAAATCCGACCAGCCAAATGATGGTCAGAATTGATCCGCCATTACTGGGGGGCATCCAACCAAAACCTACCCAAATCTTTTGTACGTCTGTACCACGCTGATTAAGATAATTCAAAAGCTACACTTAATCTGCACATTTGGGTGAATTCAAGCAGGATACACCCCAGCTATGGCTGCCAGTGAGGTGTTGGAATGTGCGAAATCGGATTCGTGTATAAGAACATTTCCGGATCCGGAATTGTACAACAAAGTTGTGTTTTCTATATGAAGCACTTCGATTTGAGCTTAGCTATTTCACACAGCGATTAGTATATGGAAAAGCATTATGTACATTAAAAAAACATGATGTTTTAAAATTTAGGGCGCCCTGCTCGGGAAATCACTGAGTCAGCCTTTAACCCTCGTCTTCCCAGGCCATTTTGTAACACAGTTTACCAATGGGGTGGTGGTTACCATCCCCAGAAATTTGATATAAAGTATCCAGTGCTTATGATTTTGGTACTAGTCGATAGCTATGGTCCTCTTCTTTCCAATGATACCAACAAAGGTACCAACATATCCAGTATGGCGTCACAATTACGTCATTTAGTCCATTTCAGCACAAAATAAAGAAAACCAGCGTGTGTATAATCCATTAGCGTTTTAGAGCATACGACTAACCATAGTGCAGAACATTTAAAACATACATACAAGTTTTCTTGGGCGGCAACCACCTCATACCCCAACCCATCGACTTTGCCGGCTAACCTATACCCACGGTGAAGTTGCTACCTTAATAGACTATGGGGCATGTCCTTTATGCTGTTGTTTTGTTGTCTCCATCAAGGGGCTAGGGGAAAACCAAGTGTAAATTCATAATAAATTATTAAAATCATATAACCGTCTGTTCCCACAACACAAATAAAACTGGTACATTTTCTTGAAAATGAATAAAATGTCACTTCAATTTTATTTCCCCAATATCAGTGACCAATGGATACACATAGACTTCAGCAAACAATGGAGTTAAAGATATTCAAGCACCGGCCCGGTATGCGGTGTAGAAAAACACTTCAGATTCCCTTTCATCTGAGAGTGCAGGGCCATTTTTATGTTGTCGTGCAGCTGAATAGATTTCAGCTGTTACCGTTAGACTGAGTACCTTTTCAGGACAAAATACTTATCCTCATTCACAAATAAATAAATCTTAAGCTTCTCTAGTGCGCTTGTCAATTAGTCTTTTGGACCATATTTGGATAATATTAGAAAAGGAAGAAAGGTGCAAACATCATGAGAGAATGTTGCTGGGCAAGTTTTGACCTAACAACTTTGTGCAGAACCAAAATCCGTAACTTATTGCTTAACTTAATTTCTATTCAATTTACCGCGTTTTCAGAAGAAAACTTAAGTGTCAACGACCTATATTATAATGTAAACTGGTTAGTTATTGTGAGAGAGGACGGGAATTTGTCACTCAACCTGAATCGTGGAGGTGGTAAAACCTGGCTATAACAATGGCCCCGCATACCGGGCTCATTGCAATATATTTAGCTCATGGTTTACTGAATCTATACATATCCATTGGTCTCTGATATTGGGAAAAAGAAATTGAGGTGACATTTTATTCATTTTCAAGAAAATGTGCCATTTTTATAGCTGATAGTGGCTTTAAACATGAATTAAGTGGTTGATCGGTGATTTTTGATGCCTATTGCTTCTTTACGTCGTGGCCACCATTGGTAAATCCACCTTTCATTTGCGATGCTGTGGACTCTTGCTTGTAATGTCTGTCCATTGGTATAGCAACTATAGCAGGATCCTTGTTTTGCTGTCGAAAAAATACAATAAAAACATACGGTTTACCTATATCTGTTTCCTAGCTGGTGCTGAAACGTATCGTTTATGTTCGTTGGGAAAGAAAATGTTCCCATTTTTGCCGGTGTAGAAGTAATTGTAGTCCGTCGTACTCACAGTCCGGCTACAATGGTAAAGAATAGGGTACTCGATTCAGTTGACTTTTCACGCAACATTAGTTTCACGCTTTATTCCGTTGTCGTCTATGGAGCCCGGACTGTGGTTTCCGCCGGACTATAATTACTTTCATACTGGAATGGCAGTCGTTAGAGGATAGGCGTGTTAAAATGTTAAACATTATATAATCGTTTAACTTAGGCCCAAATTGTTGTAATTCAACCAGTTTTATTTTGTAAAGCAAAAGATCTGTGAAACGGACATTAATATTAAACATAATACATTAGTGTAATTACTTTAGAATAACGCACATAACAAAACGACCTGCAGTATATAATTTTATCTGAACTTAACAATTAAGAAAACATACCAAAATAACACACAAACCTTTTCTTGATCATCAGAGCGCCCTCTGACTTCATTTTACACACTGTAAGCAAAATTTTGTGAACATTTTAAATCTAAGGAGTTGAACTGTAGATTTCTGAAGACATCAAATGTATGCAAACATCTTTGCCAGTTACTAGGTACCAGTATTGTCAGCTTTTAGAATTTTAAAGTTTTAAATTTTACCTTAACCGACAGCACTGAACTCAACATACAAGAGATGCAATAAGATATAACTGCCCCACTACTGAACAGGGTCCGTTCTAGAAACTCAGTCGTAAATCTACATGCATACTATGTCATGCCTGAGTGGACCAATTTGTCCACAGCACTGTGTAACTGGTATGAAAAGGTCTGGTATGTAGGACATACGCACGAGTTAGTAATCACGTAGGGTTACGCACGAGTTTGGGGAACGGATCCCAGGAGATTTACCTGCCCCACTTCAGATGCCTTCCAATGCATACTAACTGACATGAACTATAAAAGTGATGTTGCAATCTCTATATTGTAGTGTTCCTCAGTGACAAATATCGGTCTCTTAATGATTTTACACATGCTACAGATACTAAAAATATAACTGTAGTTGTATTTTTTTTTATTTTAGAAACATTGACACTGGTCAGTAATTCATCAACTTTATTTCCAATGCGATGTTCATGAAACAATGTAATCATTAAAATGTGTAGCTTAGGTTATGTAAACTACTCCAAAATGTACAATATTGTCATGAGGCATAGGTTAATGAACGTTATCTTTTTGTCTATACACTGTCTGGTGTGCTCGACTTTGGACCGTGTGGTCCCAGTGGAACGAAACTCTTGGGAGTCTCCAAAGAGATAGGTCCTAGGTACCATAGTACTGAAATAAATTATGCGTGCAGTATACAATGGAGAAAACAAACAATAATTACGACACTACATCACATAGGACGGTGCAGTTTATAACACCGGGATCGAGTCTGATGTACTTCGGAGAGGAATTTGATGCTGGATGAAGTCAATGAGGTTGTATGTGGGTCATGTGAACGCTCATGAACGACCCACATCAAAGCGCCTGATTGGTTTGGGGTTTATTTCTGTATTGCTGTAATTTATTTTGATTCGCCTTCGTCTGAGTTAAGGTCCGTTCATACTTCACTGCATTGCAGTGCAGTGCTGCAATGCAGCCTACCAAAATTGTCACTGCAATCACTTGCAGTATTGCAACGCAATGCAGTACTGCAACGAAGTTAAAATAATTTTAACTGGCGATGCAGCAAGATGCAGTGGGGTGCAGTCAGTGTTGCAGTATGCCAATTTTCCTGCAATCCTTCGCAAGTTTACTGCAAGCACTGCAACCCGTGACCTGCAGTGACCTGGGTTGACCTGCAGTAAATCGATTAGAGAAGTGACGGAACATTGCAGTAAATTTACTGCACAGCAATCCAGTGCAGTGGAGGTATGAACGGACCTTTAGTGTCATAGACCTGACGGAGAAGTCTGGCGCGCTTGACTTCCGGAACATAGGGTCACGGGTGCGAATCCCGATGCCATGAATTAGAGTGTCCGTATGGTAGAGGGCCATCTTTCTATTGTGTTCTCTATTGTGTGATCCACCCATCTCTTGTTTCAGCCACTGCAGTGAACTGCACCCAAAAGCCTCGACTACAAGCTCCCGATTTATTCCGTATGTTATACTTGCAAGCTATACTCTGTGATGGGAGACCCTCAGATTCCTTTGAATGGGTTCAGCAGGACCGAGAAAATAATGTCGATAAAAATACCTCGATGAGGAATCGAACATTGGACATGTTGGATGGGTGTCAATCACGAGGAGATCTCAGTAGCTTCCCACAATGCATTGCTTCCATTGGAAGTTTTTGTACAGGTTGCCATGTAAATCGTTAAAGATGAAACACTCTTAAAATGCAAGTTTGTGATCAGTACTGTCAATCTAGCCATGTTTCATCACTAACGATTCACATCAGTACCTGTACAAAAACCTCCATTGGAAGCAGTGCATTGTGGGAAGCTATTGAAATCTTCTCTTGGGTCAATCTACCATTGGCAGGGCGGTCCATTGCAATATTCAGTTTCTAGGAGACTTAGGTGTGATTTTGTGAACTCTGTCAAACTTAATCAATTCAAATGAAAATTCAAAATACTCTTACACTCCTACACACATAAAAGATCAGTGTGGCTGATAAGCTCCAGTTTAACAATCCATATAAATCAGCACTTATTTTACTATAAACATTACCAGAGTAACTGCAATCACGAGGATCAATAGAAAAGCAGCAATTACAACACTTATGATAATCACTGTGGTAGTAGAGATCGAAGGCTTAGGTGTTGATGTTCTAGGAGGTGACGGTTCAGTAGTAGTTATCTCAATCTCTGTGACAGTAACGGATACATAATCTTGGCCGTCTACTTCTATAGTTAGGTTACCATTTTCTACCTGTAATAAACGTTGAATTAAAGCAATAACAGCACATGTTTTGAAGAGCGCCTCCAATATTCAAAATTAGAGATTCTTGTACAGTTGTGTTGCAATTGTCTAGTAAACTACACCTGCAAGTGGCAATGCTCAAAAATGCGTATTTGTCATAAAAGAAACGATTTTGTAATTTTGGGGTTCACATATTAGGTTGTGCGTGGAATAGTCATAATCGGGGGTTCTGGGAATGAAGCTAGACCAGTTAAAGCAATAACAGCACATCTTTGTGAAAGGCGTCCCCAATTTTCCAACAATTGAGATTTTTGCACAGTTGCGTTGGTAATTGGCTAGTACATTTGCGATCAATACGTTATTATTCTATATGTGAAAGTTTTTATCAACAAAAGCTATCCAAAAATTAATTTTTACACAAGGGTCAAACCTTTAAAATGCCCCAATCATGGTGAAATGTATGCCATATTGTCCGTCTACTCATATCATTAAAGGAAGCGGTCATTATTTACGACGAGGGTAGAGGAATTCAAAATTCAAAATGTTTATTTCTTCACAACCCGATATCCTATGATGCCCCGTCTTACTGGTTTGGTTCAATACACCCATATCTACTATAAACCTTCTTAATGTTTCTCTCCGGAGTCCCTGTTTAATGAAGTAGCGTGCAGTAGATTAACCTACGTCCACCATACCATAACAAGGGCAACTAAAAAGGAAAATAATGAAACCGCGCCTTGTGCACTTGGGCAAGGCACTTTATATTGCTTATTCAAGAACTGTTATGGGGAACATTACAATCTAAGAACTGATATGATTGTGCCTTTGACCAGAAAAAAGTTAAACAATAACTGACCTGCTTTTTTATTTCCTCTGTGATTCTATCAAGATCTAATGCCTGGTCCTCCTCTACAATGGTAAAGTCTGTTATTATGCTGCCACAGGTTATCTGCAAAACACGGGGAAAGACACCAATTGTTTTCTATTTTCTTTTGTTCATAAAAATAATGTCAAATCAATACAAATACATCATTTAAGTTAGAATAAACAATTGAAAACATACCACGAGATCTCTTAGATAGACACCACTAATGCTTTTAATTTGTTGCTTCAATGAACTGTGTAAGAAATGTAATAACAAATTGAAGAAATATTAGTGTCTGTTTTCATATATACAAAGAGAATGACAAAATATTAAAAATTGGTCTTGATAATTTTGGCTATTCGCAATATGGTGCGCCACCAGCGAAGTTATTCTTGCCAGTTCCATTTTTACCGCAAAGGTCGAGATTACTGGCCAAGTCACCATTGAATTGAAAACAAAGAAAGAGACGCGTGAAAGATAGAACAAATAAAATGATTTAGTAATAAATAACCGTTTAAGAGCTTTTAAGAGCACTATCAGTGATTTCCTAAATCAGAAAATCGAACAAATATCATCAAAAATCAGATTTCTGCGTACCCTAACATACCCTGCAAATGATAAGACCATGCAGAAGCAAACTAATAAGAACAAAGTCGGTTATTTTAGTCACTACAGCACGTAATTGAATGGAGAGTCATATCTTTAAAGACTGCCATTTTCTTCCTTTTCTGGCAGTTCTTCAGTTGGAAAAAGTAACTTATGAGTATAAATTCTTTTTATGCTATTCCTCCAAATTCAAAATATTTTGACTCTTATAGGGTGAATAACTGATAGTGTCTTTAAGTGTGTATTCGCATACAAAACACCGTCATATTGACAAACTAAACAAACAATGACATGTGTTCCTGTGTAATAGTTGTATTCCGCGGTGGTAAACGTCTCATATTAAAGTCCCAAGTATGCAAATGAGGTATTACAAATGTTTCCGTCATGCGCTGTATGACGCGTTGTTCAGTAGCGCTTGACGGAATGAATGGCAATACCTCATTTGCATACTTGGGACTTCTACATACACACATTGAGTTTGATCGAGAATTCTAATTTGCGAGAAAGCGTAAACTGTATTACAGTTCCGTGCAAGCTATAAGGAACTTGCTGAAGCGAAACATTTAATTTCTGCAAAAAGCAAATAGATCAATGACTTCACTACTAACAATGACATGTGATTTCATCTATGTAAACCTTACACTGTAAAATAAGTTGGTCATTTTTCTACAAATTGGTCATATAGGACATCGTTTTGACGTTAGTCCAAATGATGTCTTAGGACGCATTTGCAGAAAATCTACTAATTTTATTTCAGGGTGTATCAGGCTAAGTTATCAGGATCACTGTAATGACAATATTCAACAATCGGCCCAGTATGCGATATCAGATTCCGCTTCATCTTGGATTGCAAAGCCATTGTTACAGTATATTGCTACGCAGTTGACATACTTTAGGTGTTATCACCTCCCCGATTCAGGTTGAGTGATTTGTTCATCCACAAAATACATGTCCTTGTTTACAAATAAGTGTTTGAGCTTCTATAGTGTGTGTTCAATTAACTTTTTGACCATTATGTTTCATAATTTATTCGAAAAAGAACAAAGACGAACAAAAGTCATGAAAGAACGTTGTTTGGCAAGCTTTGATCTAACAACTTTGTGCAGAACCAGGAAGAGTAGTTACATGGGTGGGTGTTTGAATGTGTTGATGGGTGGATGGATGGCCAAACGGACGGACAGACACAATGTACTCAAATTAGTTACTGCAATGCAAAATGAACTTACTCAATAAATGATTGTCTTCTATCGGTGTCGTTCAGAATATGAAAACAATTGTCACTTTTGAAGGTAAGAGACAAACGTTTCATTTGACTGAAATTAAATATTTAAAAATGAATATCATTAAAAAACTCAATATTGGCGTAAACGTTTTATTTCCACAAATTATGAAAAAGCAATAGAATAACATGTTCTACTCAATCAGATATATCTTCTTTTATTAAATCTATTGTACCGATACCTATTCATATTTGTCGAAAAAATCAAGTTATTACATCCTTACATTTGTTTAAAAGTATACGGTTGTTGCTGAACACTCATTGTATACCTTTATTAAACGATGGAGTTATTATAAACTTAGCAGTTACTCTTTTTTGCAAGACACGCGGGTATTTGTTACACTTACCCTGTGGAACGTCACGTGCAATTAAAACAGATCGAATATGAAATGGAACAAATGACAAAATAACGTGTAAGATGCATTTCTTCATAGAAAAAATAGATCTCAATGGATTTACAGTATGAACAAAATGGATACCCTCAATGAGAAAATATAATATTTTGACTAACAAAAAATGGTAGCTACAGAAATATTAACTTACCACACTTGCGATCGTTATAACATAGCAGTTTTCCATTACCTTGGCACACACTGTAAATATGGTATTTTAAAAGAAAATATTAATATTTGTGTTCTAATCTTTTTTAATTAGTATTTTCACTATTAATATTATTTTTTGTGTTCTAATCTTTTTTAATTAGTATTTTCCATTGAGCTAGAATATAAACCAAGAGAGGAAACGCTCGTGTTATTGAATAGGCCAGCAACGTAACCGTTTTCTCTCACACATCGCGCGCCATCCTTGCTGTTTCGCAACCAGCCGCGCGTCGTCGCTGTTACTGCACAAGCACACGCACCTACAAATCTGTGCGTCACGCGTTATGTTATCAGTGTTGCATTTCCCCATATTCCATTGTCTGATCGGCCGATTTTTCTGTAATAATTATGCGAAAACCAATCGATGGAAGGAACCATGCATCTAAAAAGATTCCTGCATTCTTAATGCACAAAAACTCTCCCGATGACCCCTGTAAATTTTGCTTAGGAAAAGAGATATTGAGTCCGAGTGATAGCATGTTGTATCAGTTGTTATTGTTGGTTTTCACCGCAAGTTTTGTGACGAACGTTAAATACCGCGTGTCTATAAATCTGCATAATAAGGACTTTCAACTACGACGATACGGACCAAATATGGTGGGGCCCAAAACTATGTTAATGAAGTGCGTCATGCTCATATAATACTTTTGGGCACCTCGATTTTTTTTGGTACGCCGTTTGTGGAGGAATCCCCAGGAGAATCCGCTTGCCATATTATATAATCCTGGTATTTCACTGTAGTGTGTATGTTCTGGAGAACAACAAGTCTTCATTTCATGCAGGGGGAAAATAGAGATGTAGCATTGCCAAGGAAGATCATTAACTGATGAATTTGAAGGGGTTAACATTTAGATGTTGATCTCATTGAGGATTTGCAAACAACGTGGAATTTGTGATAGGTTGTTTTACTGAAGTTTATTTAACATGCTTAAACCATAGGCAATCAAAGATTAGCAAAGACCGCTATTAGTTAAAGTGAACCATAATGCATCATTTAGATGACTTATCTAACAATTCTATTGTCTTACTAATATTATTATTTCACATTTAAGTATTCAACATTTGTAAAAAAAAATACTGTAACAATTACTTGATGTAATAGTTAGGTATAATTCAAGAAGCTTTTAAATTGGTCGTTAGTATTCTTAGATATGTATGACTACCAATACGAAAAAGTGAAGGCTATATTAACGATTTTGTTTATGGCAAGGCTCTATATAAGACTTAATAATATATATAAATATATCGGAGCATTAATGCCTGTGCTAAAGATGGTAATTTTATTGGAAGGAAACTACTAAAATAACTACCATAATTGCATGGGTTCATCTGATTGTCAATGGTGTTTCCTACTACTATAGATTGTCTTCCAGGAATTAACAACCAATCTTTTCCATGGCTTTGAGATAAAATTACAGATTGATAAAAAGTCTACTACGGCTTCAAGAAGTGAAATTGGTAACGGTGCCCTTTTTATCAAGCATGTCTTATGACCTCATCAGGCCCACGGCAGAGACGAGATGCAATTTCTATTACTCAAACCATTGGTTATGTAATCATTCGCTTATTTTTTCTTCTCAAGAGAGACTCATTTGGCAAAGTAGGAAAGCCATTCCCCATCATCAATGTATCCCTTCGTACACGATAGTCACCCAGTGTTATCCAATTCAACGGATATAAACATTAATTACTGTTCCTCTGTACCTAGGACTGTCCCAACAGTATCGGCTCTGTCTTCGCGATTCAGGGAACAGTAGGTTTAATAAAATCAAATCAAAACTATTATTTATTTGGATTGCACTCACCAACACTATGCATCCAATGTATTATACAAACAATTTTTTTTTAATCCTTTAAAAAATCAGGTTGGGCCCTCTCTGCACCCTTGGGCATCGCCGGTCCTTTAATAAGCGGTCACCTTTAACCAATGGCCGCCCAACGCCTCATACTACGGCGGGCGGAAAGTGGTAGTCTGTGTCCACAGACTCCGAAAACTATATCTCAAATTAGTACTGCGCGAGAGATTAACGTTATCAGTCCGCATGCGAATGCATGCAAATGAAACTAAATCTCAAATATCTCCGGAAAAACGAAGGGGTTCTATGGAGTGTTTTTGAATAGAGTGGGGGGTTCCGTTACTATGTTTTGTTTTAAAATATGTACCGTATTGGGTCTGAACTTATAGAACTAGCGAGAAAATTGAACGTTTTGTCGGGACGTCGGTGCTCAGCAAACACGGAAAGTTGAATGACGCATCGCGACGGGCCGGCCTCCCTTTCCCACAATGCATTTAGGTTATTATTCCAGTCTGAGAATTTTCAAACGCTGGTGTCAATTTACGTTTTCAATATTAGAAACGGCTAGACTTACTTACCGTACCGCCCGTTACCCTCATACGAAAACAACTTGTTACAAGGATTAACAAAATTCAAAATTACCACTCGCCCACCGTGTGGATTGGGTGACTCAGAGGGATATTAGTACTCTGTTAAAAACAGGCGTTTATACCACAGACCCTGGGGGGTCTCTACTTTGTGACCTTGTTGACAGTACTGGGTACGAACTCAAATAACTAAAAATTGCAGTGCAAATTTAACCAATATATTTGGCAGCGTGAGCAACGCTCTCCAGGCAAAAATTGACATTTGCATTCTTTGTACTTCGTCATTATTCGTAGAAGACCAGATGGCAACTAGAGCATTCTGAAACTTACATGTGAGGTCCGATTTGATTCGCATTCCCCGAGTTGTCTGCATGGGTCAACAGCTCCACATGGGGGTAGTAAATAAACGGACGGTCGCCACATGGTAAATTCAGGTAAAAAAAAGAGCCGTTACACAACGGCTATTGTTGGGTGTATTTGGTAGGAATTCTTCCCGTTGTGCTTTTGTATGTCAATGCAATAAATTCAATTTCTCCAGAAACATGCTATGAAGGTATGTTAGCACCAATTGTAACAGCAAGATTTCTATTTGTATCAACAACTTCTACAATTTGAGGTCGTATTTAGGTAGAATGCAAATTTAGTCGCGGTTTGCCATGATAGGTCAGAAACAAATACGCAAATAAACAAAAAAAAAACAGAAACAATTGTTTTTAGGTGCTGATAGTAATTATGTAACACAATGTCATACTTGGCGATTTGGCGTTCCCCATAGTAGTTAGACCTAGACATATCAATAGCGTGAATTCTAGAATTCAATAATAGCGTCAATTACATGTAGTAATGACATATGGATCTAGACGAAAGAGGGGGTGCATGATGTATTATACAATTAGAGACCCCTTCGTTTAGCCTGTTCTCACCTATAGATCCATGCATATTTTTATAATGTTTGCCACGCGTTTTTCTCTGCTCTCAGAGTA
Source organism: Ophioderma brevispina (assembly GCA_023653785.1). Classification (NCBI taxonomy): domain Eukaryota; kingdom Metazoa; phylum Echinodermata; class Ophiuroidea; order Amphilepidida; family Ophiodermatidae; genus Ophioderma; species Ophioderma brevispina. Next base: position 49,010 of record JAMKCH010013409.1, on the reverse strand, counting down.
TAATCATTTTCAGACCAAATTGACAAGAACAGATTTTCAGGGGCTACAAGGAAAAAATTCCTTCCTCTAAATTCTCTCTTAAAACCAAAAATTGAAAAAACTAAAAAAGAGATGGGTGAGAAATAACTCACAATTCGATTGGAATTTTCAATGCATTTAAGAAAATCTTAATCTAGATTTTGTGCATTTTCCTCACTCAATGCTTCACACTTAAGAAGAGTTAACGTCATATTTCACATATTTTCAACTCCTTTCATAGAGGTTTTTAAAACACGGTGATGAGAAGAGCAAAAGTACAGACATTTTAAGAAAACGCGGCAAAATAAGTGGAAGTCTCGTTAAAATAATGCTCAAGAATATTAAGTTGCATTTTATAGAGGAAGTCCATAATGGACTTCAAAATGGATGTCGATATGGATTGTCTAGTTAATTTACATTTCAAGAAGATAAAAAACCGTAAAGAACTCAATTTGGTGCTTTACAATCCATGTACATCTCTTGTGCATGCACACTTCTATCTTCTCTTTTGACAGGTTGGCAAACTGTCTTCATTCCTTGAAATTACCAAATAAACAATATTAAGAAGATAAAAAAATAAATAATATAATTAGAAGACAAATTCGAAGAAAAGTTTTCAGTTCGTGAGTTTAACACTTAAGTGCATAAGGTCTTTGCACTCCAGTGGGGCATAAATGGGGGTGTATAGATTAAAACTGGAGGTCCGAACGAAAGCCGATTTTATGACGAGCACCGTGCACATTCCCCTGTCCAAAATGAATCATTTCCCGAACGGCTTTCTAAATGATGTAAGACATGTACATATTATAACGATGTATTGGTTTAAGATCTTGAATAGCGTGATATCTGTACCATTCAAACATATATAGGCAAATGCGAACATCAAGCCCACTTACATTCGCAGCGAGCGAGGCGTGCGAACACCGGATTTTGACCCAAGATCAAGTGTTACGCATGCTCACAGAGAGAGATGCGACGCCAAAGTATATCAGGCTTAAGAAGTAAACTAAACTCACAGGCAGCGGACAGGTTCGCAGTTGGTGGTTTTTCGTGTGTGGGCAAATATCAGGTTCTTATAGAAGAAAAATATACTTCTACTGTCAAAAATGCAACGAGTAACTGAACGAATCTTCTTAATCATTCAACGCTCAAAGATAGAAACTACGTAGTAAAGCTACCAAGAGTTTGTGGTATTAATTTATGATCATTACTGTTGGATACATTTTGTATCAATGTTCTGTATGACTATATCAGTGTAAAGCTGATATCAGTGATTTGCTAAATCTGAAAATCGAAAACAAATCATCAAAAAATCAGATTTTTTGCTATGTTGTAAACCAAGTTAGGTATCTTGCATACACAACGTGTATAAGACCAAAAGTAACATGATAAGGACAAAATTAGATATTTTAGTCATCACTGTCCTACGGACACTTTTAATTACTGCACCGTTGAACGTTAATTGATTGAGTTTATATTTGAACACAAGTTCAAGTTCAAGTCCAAGGATTCATCAACACACAACAAAAATTAATAGATGTAGATCATAAATTATACATAGTGGATTTTTCCCTCTTCACTTTTCAGTTGGAAAAATAACATATGAGAATTTCACGGACTTCTACGTCAAGCTAAATTTCAATATTTTGACTCTGACGGACGGATCACTTGATAGGGTTCTTTAAGCACATTTGAAAGTGACCCATGGTACTATTTGGCCTTCTTTGCCGGGGAAAACTTAACTCCTAGTTCTATTAAAAAAGTTATCATCCAGAAGATGTAGATTGAACATGGGACAAAATATGGTGACATTGGAATAAGAAATGGTTTCAGAAATCTTTTGTTCCTGGGCAAAGCCCGGGCTCCATAGACGACAACGGAATAAAGCGTGAAGGGCCCATTCTTCGGTCACGTTTGTGACTGAAAAAGGGAAAATTTGATTTCAAACCCAATGATGTTTTGCCAACATAACCCAATCTGTATTGCTTTTTCTAAAATGAAAAAACTAGACAAAACCTAACAAAAATAATGTTTCGCCAGATTGATTATGTTGTCATGAGGGGCAAATAAAACTCTGTCACGTTTGTGACCTCAGACAAGAGGGGTTTTTAGAATTCCAACTTCAACTGTAAAATTCTGTGAATATGTAAGTACTCACATTCTTATATTTATTTCAGAAAGACATTGGTATGTTGTCATTACAACAAAGTAACAAGCAAACTTTATTTGGTAATTAACAAATTTATATCACTAAGTACGGTCACGTGTGTGACATTGCTGGTTACGTGTGTGACATCTCCATTGACTTACAACACAAAATTGATGACCATTGTTAATGTGCACCAAAAATGAAGTTTTAATAAAATCTTGTGTATTTCCATATTCTCAACTATTTCAAACACTTTCATTACAATGCCATCAGTAATAACTTGCGAAGGGCAATGCTACTCCTAGTATACAGATTTCCTGTGTTGAAATAGTACAAGTCTGCTAAATTTGGCAACTTCACCCCACACTTTCAAAAGACACATGGAAATCAAGTTTAAACCAGTCTTTATTTAAATTAATTGTTGTTTTCTTGTTTAAACTGATCATATTCATATTTTAACTGATAATAGAAGTTAACACTGCTACCTTCTTCAATATGACCAGAAATTTATGTCCTTCAAATACTAAAATGGTGAGTGCCGGTCACGTGTGTGACAGTAATTAGCACATCAATAACTTTGAAAGAGGAAAGATCTAAACCATTTATTTTGTATAACGGAAGGTACATATAAACTGGCTTTTGACATGAAAATATGAACCTTATTGAGACATTGGTTTTCTAGTAATAAAAAACTTCTTTGTATTTTTGGTCACGTGTGTGACATACCAACGTCAATTAAAATTCTCTGTTAATTACTTGTCTATTTCCTATAAATTTGTATTTCTTCACATAATTTGAAGATTGAAGTCCATGCAATACGTTAGGCAGTATTTCAAACAAAAATGAAAAGCTATTTCCCATAACCTAAAAGAAGAAAATGTGTAATAAATCTACTTTTTATCCCATATATTGAAGACGTTCATTTAGCAAATGAAGTGTTTTGAGTTGAACAAATTGTTTGAAAATATCATGCAGGAAACTTGGAAGGATGATTAACGTGATAATATAAAGAAATTGCAATACCATTACCTTCATTTTTTATCAAAAAGGTTTAGTTTTTGAAGAATGGCCCGAAACTAATGTTGTGTGAAAGATTCAATTTAATCGATTCCCTATTGTTCACCATTGTAAGCGGACTGTGAGTCGAGGACATATCTTCCTGCCCACCGGGTCAAAACCGAGGGGTTTAGACGAGGGTTAAATGTATCTGTCGGCTAATTGAACGAAGAATAATGTTTTGGGCATTGTACCATTCGTAGAAGATAATTTTACAGAAAGTTGGGGCGAAAATTTGTTTAAAAACATTCTCTTTGAGATTCAATGAAATTTAACTTTAAGAGATTAAAGTCAAATCTACGACCTTAGTTATGTCCAAGTATATGATTTCCCCAGTGGTCCCCCCCCCCATGCCAAAATAAGTGACTTAATTTCAAAATAACGAAAGTAACAATTCCCATAGAAAAAAATGCCCGACATCTGTACTCCTCAATCGAAGGAATTGGAATATGGCGACTCAAATACCATGAACGACACTGCGCCACCATATGCAAGGTTGAGATAGGTTCAACCAACTGTGCTCTTGGCATTAGGTTTTACGTTTATAGGGCAGCTATTCATTGTTACTATCCTATTTGGAATAGATTGATAAAACTTGGACTTTAATTTACACCGAAAATAATATTGTCTCACAGGACAACACTTTTTTGTGCACTATTGGGCAAATACTCACCACGACATCCTTGTAAACGGTGAATAGATATCTTACGCCACATACACCGTTGACCTAGCTCGCAAAACGAATTATTTTCGTTCCTATAAACAAAAATAGTGTCATTTCGTGACTATTTAAATATATTTAATATTTGATTGTGTGATTCATTAGCAATACAATCTGATATCATTACCATGATTACAGAGAGGTTTTTTTGTTTTTTATTTTCGGGGCCCCTGTGACGAACCACTACCTAAAAACTCTACGCGTAAGTAATTCGACCTCATCTGTTATCTATATCGTTTTTGAAATGAACCATAACCAAATTAAGGTGCATCCATCCAACCAACCATTGATAAATGCAGTTGATTTTAAGGATTGGTAGACATCAACAGCATAAGTTACAGCATTTTCCCGGGAGAGTAGTAACATTACTTTCGCGGAAAATGAATGTCTGTACGACTATTTGCAGAAGTAAAACAAAATCAACATTGTATCAAGTGAAACGAAGCAGATTTTGGTTATTTTCTCAACATAAGCTTTCCTTTCTTTGTTAATCCACGGCACTGTTTTATTTGGACGAAGATTTGAAGTTGTCCTTCATGGACTTTAGCCCGACTGACGTTATGTACTGAAAATATTTGGTTTGCGCTGGAAGTTTTACAAGAGAACCTTTGGTAAAATGACCTCTCTGGTAAAATGACCTCTCTGGTATACGTCAATGTTTGCTTCTCCGATCAATTGCGTAGCACAGTTGTAATAGCTCGAAAAGTTGTGTTGCGTATGAGCCCTATAAAGCCATTCTGTTTCGCACTAATTGTCTCCCCCGTTAGACCAGATTGAAGCTATTAATTTGTATCGCTTTCCAGATTCCCTGATTTTGGTCATTCCGCCACGTAATACTACGTGAATCAAAACAAATTGTGGAAGGATTAAAGATGATTTTGACCTTCACTATATCATAGATTTAGTGTTGTTTTTATAAAACACGTCTAATATACTTCCAAATGTTGAAAAAATGAAAGAAATGATTAATAATAAGCCAGATATGACCAAATTGTAAGCACACCCCTTTTTTTCGCCATTCCAGTGGGATTTACACACATTAAGCTGTGGTTGTGGGAAGTACATATGAATATCATAATGCCTTTATAAACGTTATGCTACATTTTCTTGATTATTTCAACTATGGATTAATCAATGAATTTATTTATACTAATGTGCCAATTGATATGATGAATCCAAACACCAATTCACCTGTTGCCGAGCAAAGAAACAAGATCTTCCCATTGTTTAGGATATTGGCAAAGATTTTAGTCCTTTAATTGGCATAACTTGTATCTATACCTGTATTACAGTAGTAGAGTTGAAAGATCTTAGTGTTTTTCTTTACACATCAGGATTAATTGGGTGAGATTTTGTGTGAACATAAATCTTTTTGAAGATCGATGAATGAATTTGGCTATTCATAGATCAATTAAACAAAATAGCATGGATCATCATTACTGTCATACTGCTATGCCCCGTATATCGGTACGATTGCGCATTCTTGCTTAAAGGCTGACTCAGAGATTTCCTAAGGAGGGCGCCCTCAATTTCCAAAAAAAATCGTGTTTTTGCATGTACATAATGCTTGTCCATATACTAATCACAGTGTGAAATTGCTAAGCTTAAATCGAATTCCTTCATATAGAAAATCACAACTTTGTTATAAAATTTCCGGATCCGGGTATCCTATGAGACGTAATACTAGACAATGTTTACTGCATCAAAACGAAAAATCCGATTCGTCTCAAATTTTCGGAATTGTACATTTCAGGTTACTATCTTTTGTTCTAGTTGACCATTTTTCATTATTACACAAAAAAATAATAGTTTCAAATCTCGAGTCAGACTTTAACTGTGCAAATCCCATTGGACTGGATGAACAATGTGTGTGCTTACAAATTGGTCATATCTGGCTTATTTTTTAATCGTTTTCTTTCATTTTTTCAACATTTGGAAGTATATTAGATTTGCTTTATTAAACCAACAACAAATCTATGATTCAGTGACTTTATCAAGGTCAAGGTCAACTGCAACCGTTGCAACAATTTTTTTTTTATTCACGTAGTATTGCATGAACCTAGTCTAGGTGTAACTCTCTATGTGGGATTTTTATGCCTGTAGAATAAAGCGTCTTAATCCCAAATTGAATTCTTGACACTCACTAATTCGGTGCAATTTGCAGGAGGGATAACCTAATTTTCAACCAAGAACGGTACACTGGCCTGGTATGTATTTTTCTCCTGAGTATCACTACATTACACTATTACCCTTTGTTAAAAATAATTGTAACCTCCCTCGCGCCGTGAGACTTTCGGACCTCTCCTGCATGTATAGGCTTCCTAAACAAGCAATTTCTTTATACATATTTCTTGGAATCTCTACTGTAGGCCACATGACCTGTTGACTTTTGACGAGTTTCCGAGTGCTCAAAACTTCCTCTTCTCTCAAGATGTTTCCCTCAATGAACGTGGGAAACCTCCTTGCAAAAAGGAATTCTGAATCTCAGCCTGTCCAAATTTGCAGGAGCGTAGGTACAATCAACCTTCAAGAGGTCTTTCACTTTGATCTTTGATGTCTCAGAGTTCGAGGACGTTTTGGAATTATGTTTTTTCTTTAATAAGATGCACTCTCGTATATTTTTCTCTGCTCTACTGAAAACCCGTAGTAGCCTCAATCTATATGGGTAGTATACTCTGGTAGTCTTTATTCTTTGTCTTTGGGTATTGACTCTTCTTCTATTCAGTATGTATTTAGAATGCGTCTTCTTGCTATAATATATGTCAAAAGCCGTCTGAGTAATATGATTTGATTGAATGATATGAATGTCGCTTTAGGTACCTTTACAGTTATACTTTATATTCTATCATTATGTTACTAGATACTTTTTATAGCGGCACATGTGTCCCAAACTGATTTTTTTCAAAATGGACTTATTTTGTCCATTTTTTCTACTAACAGATGGCAGTAAGAATTGATTGTGATTTAAAAATAAACGTTGTGATTATGTTATGCGTAAGGATTGCCAGTTAGAAAAATTTCCAACTTTTCAAAAATTTTTGACAAAAAAAAAAATGAATGAGCAACTTCCTATGTTACACAACGCGTTAGGGGAACCTCCACCCCCTCCCTAGTTGAACCAGAATGAAGGTAGGGAATTTACTATCTGCCTGGTAATGTGTTGAGTTTAAGGAAGTGACAGTGTTGATACTAAAAGACGGAAAGTTAAATGTTGAATTATCATTTATAGGTTGCATTGTTAAAATTAAAATAAACCCCTTCCTCATCCACATCACATGTATGTGACATGTAATTGTATAAACCATCACAAAGGTTTTCATACTCCTACCGAATAATGGTGTTGTTTATCTGTAACCTTGCTTGCTAATTGTGTGCATAACAGCCTTCAATATAGCAACATTCCAGGAGCACAATTACAATGACCTTCTTGTACATGATGATGACGAACTGACTTTTGCATTCTGGGGTATCAGAATCATACCTAACCTGCAGTTTTTATCTTTGAAATTTACAGTAGTGAGGTTGTTGCAGCTTGTTGAAACTGTGCCATGGAGTGAGACTAGTGTAGATAAGCACTGCAAAAATTTATGATAAAGTGTGAGTGACTGCTAGAAATGTGATTATTTGAGGTAGGACATTTGAAATCCCCATTGCTAGCATTACTTAGAAGACCAATTGGCCAATAAAAAAAATACTGAAATTATTGAAATCTGAAAAAAATTCATACTTCAGCAGGTTGAAGCAGCCACTAATACTTGGGGCCACACACCTGGGGTGGGGGGGGGGCACTCAACTTTGGTTTGGGTTGGGTGTGCGGGGAAGTGCCAGACTGGGGGGCTTGTGAATTAAAAAGTAGCAAAGAGGGTTGTTTTCGGAAGTAATATGGACTATGGAACTAATTTTGGACCAAATTTGAGGGTTTAGGAGACTGTAGAACGGAAAATTTCACGGGGACGACAACACTCCCGTATGAAACGGACCGTATGAGTGTAAGGCGACGCTTTCAAACCGGGGTAATTGAATGACAGAGAAGGTACAAAAAATCGGGTCTTTGGGTGTGTGAGAGGTTGTTTGTGATGAATTGAAAGCAAATATATGTCGCGGAGCCATAGTCCGGGCACCTAGACGATAATAACGGAATAAAGCGTGTGAACTAAATGTTGCGTGAAGAGTCAACAAATGGAGTGCCTTATTCCTTAGCGTCGTAGCCGGACTGTGGTTCACCGGACTATAATTACTTACTATAATATTTCGCACCGGCCATGAATTCAGTATTCTGGACGGCCACCCGCCACATCCTTCAAACATGCAGTTTCTTCTGTTGAGGCTGCCGAATGCATAGGGTGTGGCACTGGCACAATACTTAAATTCTTTCCACACTTCCCACAAACATCGGGTTTATTTGGGCAAGCAATTTGCAAAATTTTCAACCAAAATGCGGTCTTGTTTGAAACTTCTGAAAATCATTCTAAAAGTCATGGTGAAAGTAGAAGTCTTTCAGTAAAAATGTTTCCTTTTGTCAAAGAATAGGGGGTCTTCTTTGGGTTAATAAAAAGTGCTAAATTGAAATTTTGTTTAAGCTATGCGATCTATTTTCACATTACAGTGAATCTTCGACTAAGCCTACTGAGCATGCTAAAGACCAAATCACGGGAATGGCTTATTTTGGGCCACCCGGGACGTCATGACCACCTAACTCCACTGACGGAATACATATAAAAATTAAGCTCGTTAATGCAATAAACGGAAATAAATAAAATTAAAAGCACAGGGTATGTGGAGTCACCGTGACGTCACGGTGACGCAAGCAGGCAAAACAAGATATTGCCAAAATAATGAGGAACGCCAACTCCCCCCAACATGCAATCCCCTTTTACATTCGGAAAAAAGAAGAAAGAGGGCAATGGCCCCTCCCCTACGAATTTCTGCAGCCTTGACAGAATAAACCACAGGATAAGATTGCAGAATTACTCTTGCCTTAGTGTGCCTCAGTTTCAAAGTCCGTGCGTTCATCCAAATTTGCAATTGGACGGTTGTGTTTTACTTGGCGATGCCCAGCAGGTTTAACTGTTTAGTTTACCTTTCAAATTTCATGATGACGTTAAAGTTAGATCGCAGCATTTGACAGCTAGCAGTTCATTGAACAACACTGTTTGCCACTCTGAGAATTTGACCCGAAATTTACTCTTGAAGCATAATGTCAGGACCCATAGGTCCTGAATAATTCATATCTGGAGAAATATTCTTAAGCCAAAAATTTGGCACGCTCCGGAGCTGCAGTATTTGACCAAAAAGTTCTCCACTCCTACAGGCTAGGACCACATTTGCCATTTGCTCCTGGGAGCAATGTACATTCCAATATGCTGCCAGGAAGAATATTAGACAGGATATTTTTCCAGATTATTATGCTCAGGAGAACAGTGTAGTCGGGGGACAGAAACCCGTTGACGGGCGCATACTTCATGGTTCTCTGCGTATTTCCTGCGGAAAAAAAATGCACTTGCCTCTGATTGGCCACCAAAGTGATCTGCTGTTGCTGGGTCAACCGTCCGAAACACGCTCAATGCCGGAGATAGCTCGGCCACTTTTACAACCAGGAAGTACGCGCTCATCAAAGGCCGGGTTTCTGTCTCAGAGTTATTATGCTCCTGGACCATAGCTTCTGAGCCATAAGTTCGGGCCAAAATCTAACACGATGTCACCCTGAAAGGCATGTAGTTCCCTACGATTTTGGTTGTAAAAAAAAAAAAAAAATCTGCCGCCTTTCCTATATTATATTCAATGCCGAAATTCTCAGCTTCAATATGACACTAAATTTTACTTCTACATTCCAAACTAGGTGAAAAAAAATATCGCCTAAAACATGTGGCGCATTGCTGTTACAAGCTTAAAAAGGAAGTACTTAGATTACGCAGATTTGCCGGCGAACTATTTAGTGGTGCGCCCCCCTTACGTTGACATGTTGGGTGTGAATTAGACTCAAAGGGGAAAGGAACATGCCAAATCCCTAAACAGCAACAGCGAATTCGAAAACGGCATCCACTTCCGGGTGTTTACCGTTTGGAAATCCCCAATGCCCAATCAAGACGAATTCAGGTCCTGTCCTAATTCCCCCCCCCCAATAGGAGAGAGGTGGTGCCTGTTTGCTCCTAATAATTGGCAGTATTAAATTTTGGAACAATATGCCAAATCCCTCAGGACCAGACAGAAATTAATACCCTGCCCCCCCCCCCAATCACAGGCAGAAACAAGGTAGGCCTATTGTTATCTGCAATTTATCCCAAAGTCAAAACATTGTTTACCACAAAACACAACGCTTATGCATTGCATTACATGCACCACAATCCACATAGGAACATACACACACAGCTCAGGTCTATACCTCTCCGCAACGTTTATGTGCACACATGACAAGAATATATAACAGTTCCTAATTTTAAGATCAATATTGCCAAAATCCAAAGTTAAAAATGACTTAAAATTTAGTCCATTTTTAATGAAAAAAAAATCTATGTTTCCAGTGGATGGAGCTCCCGACCCCATTCCATAGCGCTTTACCTCCATTACTCCTTCCACCCAGTGTATAATGGATACGGCAAATGGCTGCGGAAGGTATACAGACTCGTTGTGAGGGAGAAGTGCCCCCCCCCCCCCCACCACCACAAAAAAATCAAACAGCAAAAATGTAGTCCGGCCAAGCCAAGGGAAACTTTGCTCCGCACGACACTTACGTTTATAGCTATACTTACACGCATATAAACACAGGCGACTGACGTGGCACTGGTAGGAATTATCGCACCGGTGGCAATTGGGAGTGGCGGCAGGAGTTGGTGATTATCAATAATGCCAAAGATGTCTAAAAATGGAAAAATACGAAGGTTACAAAATATTGTACTGCGCGTCAGAGTACTATTTCTGTGTGGAATGTTTTACGGAGTATTAATGACGGCTACGTTTATTTTGTTTATCGCCAATGGGTGTTTCCATGTAAGTGATAAAGTCAGGGAGAGAAAGAAGTCCCTGGAATGGACATACACCTTATGGGTCAAAGGTCACATTATTAGAGTCAATCTCTGTATGCCCAGTGAGTCTTTTCACTGAGTACGATATCTTGTTTGGAGAGTAAGTGAGAGAAAGTTATGTTTAATTGAGAGAGCGAGGAGAGAGAGAGAGAGGGGAGGGAGAGAAGAGAGATTATATTCAAGGAACAAAAGATTAGACAACATTGTCTAAACATGAACATGCAATTTATTGCAGATTAGGAGTCTGACATACAGTCTATATCTCATATCGGATGTAGCTAGAGTTACCTACTAACGTCCTTTGGTTCCAAGGCATCAAGATGGGGTGACAAGAGGGTTGGTCATGCAGTAACATGCATGTGGAGACAGATGAAGCAGACTGCGACAGAGTCTGATATGACAAATCCCCTTCCGGCTAAAGCCCCAATGGTAACACATTGTGACAAAATATCGCCGTATTTCTTTTCTTTGAATATAACCTGTACAAAATGTGCCATTGTTTTTATTTCCTATCGTCAATTATCTTCGATAATAACTTTTCATTTTTTTAATTTAGGATCTGTTGAATTATCTGTTGACCAGGGGCAGTCTTCAACCAACGGCTCTTTTAGCAATAGGGAGGCTGGTTTTTCCTCTGCTGCATGCAGGCTCTTTTCAGAGCCACCAATAGGTATGTGACGGCCTACATTTCTTCATTAGTTTTATTTGTCCTGATGAGTCCAGGCTACTCCTGACGGAAGCTTGACACTTTCTTAAACTTGTCCAATGGTGAACCCGTTCGAATTATTTCAACATTCCTCACCTTAAGTTAGGGTTACTGATATTTCGCAAACCTTCGGGACATCCCGGAGAAAAATTCCAGGCACAGCCAACGTCTCCTTTACTACAAATCACTTCACCGGTGGCATCGCTGTACAAAAAAATTAAAATAAATTTTGGGGCTCATAATGGCATAAGACTTCTGAAGTATGGCGCAAACAATATGGACGTTGCTGCAGAATATGAAAGTAGGGGTACTTATACAAAATGCTAGTGCTGCGCGTATTGTGTAATACAAGATATAGCTAATTTCTCCCCCAAAGCGCGATTTTTTTTGAGGGGAAATACCCACATCTTGACTTTTTTAATATTTACACAATACCCACAACACAGGTATTATATATGAGTACCTCTGTTTTCATAATCTGCAAAGAAAAAAAAATAGGTTTTAGGGTTAGCCAGAACAAAATAACTCTTTTTAAAAATATTTTGGTATTACGTTCAGGAATTTATGACAGTGACACAAACTATTGGTGTACATTTGATGGCTAGTTATCGAGAATAAGTATTTTAGATCTATCTACAGTTATTCTTGAGCTATGTACAGCACCCATCTTAATTTTATCAGAGATATAGCAATACACCAGAAAAAACAACCAACAAAGCAAAATAACGACACCGATTAAAATAAAATACATTCCAACTTCTAAATGAAGCTACAGTTACGTAAAGTGGTGTCGACTTCGCCAGGACTACAGTCCTTCCTGACTGTTTGAGGGGTAACATACGTGAGAAATGTAACGAGTAGACTCCTTCAAGACATTTGTGTTTCAAAACAAAATTACTGAGATGATAGAACCTCTTGTGTCTAAATTTGATTCAATTACGTTGAGTTGGAAATAATAGAATCGGCCCATGAAAATCGTAGAGAGATTATAACATGAACTGATTCAGAGTTGATGGTACTTGAATGATTGCGTTGCCAAGTTTTCTATTTATTTGATGGGTGGTTTGAGGGCATTTCTGCTTCTCAAAATAGATTAATTTCCAAAAATGCCCAATTTGATAAAAAAACCTTTCGCAAATCGTGCTTCTTTATGACGAGCTCTACATTAAAACATCTGATTAGGAGGACTGAAAGTGCAATACCCATTCCGTCATCGTACCTCTGTGGTTCCTGGATCCAGGAACACGTCGTTTCTGAACACTCATGTCCAAGTGGGGTCAGCTAAGGAATAGTTTGGTAAAACATGTACATCAATTTACACCTAGAGTTTACCACCGCAATAGAAATAAAATGGTACAACGAATACAGCGAGACTCGAACCCATAACATACGGACTCCAAGAACTTACTGTACACCAGTGCACCAAGCACTCTAATTAGACGCAGTGACGTTCTTTTGTCGTTTGAGGTGACTCAAGAGGTGAAGTGATTCACGAAGATGTGATCCTTCAGCACAAGTTGTGGAACTAGATATGTCGTCCCTCATGTGGGATTGCGTTTTTATATCGATACCACTCTAGTTTTCCTAAGATAGGCGATTTATTAAAGATGCCGTAAGGCAAATACCGTACATCAATGTAATATGCAATTTCCTTTCTATGGCATTTGGTTTTACCAATAGAGCCTGCTCTGAACTTCCATTCCAACGATACAAAGATAATAACGGAGTGGCCGAGCTTTGAAAAGTGCTCAAGTTTTCGAGTTACCCCTCCCCTCGGTTTAACAAAACAAAACCACCTTTATTTGAAGGATAAATATATGAGATTTAAGAAAATGATGGTTGTGGTTGAAATATTTGGTGGCAGGGATGATTTCTAGGCCGAAAAATGCATTTTGGGCTGCAAATTAAGCGAACTTATTATTTTTTTATTTTTTTAAAGTAAAAATATTACAATCTTATTTTGACGGTATCCTTTTTGTTATTGATAAAGGTTTTATACATTGCATAAAGGGTTCAGGTAACACTCGTTGTGATGGCATGTGATAAAAAAGGATGTTTTTTAGGAAAAAAGGTGATTTGGGGCTAAAATTCTAGACCCTTTATATATTGTATAAAACAGTAATCTATAATATAAATGTCAAAGATTGATAGTATTGCATCATGATTAAAATTTGTTTTGCTAAGAAATTAATAAATCTTGATTTTCTTAAGTTTTTAGCTCAAAAAACGTGATTTTTTGACCAAAAAAAACACCCCTGCCACCAAAGTTTTTTACCACAACCATCATTTTTTAAATTATTTATTACTATTTTTCGAATAGAAGTGGTTGTGTTTTGTTGTACCGAGGGGAGGGGTTGTCGACAATTTTGCAGTCCAAACCGCTCCACTATAAGCACTTTTTTTTTTTTTTTTTTTTTTTTTTAGGAAAAAAGGTGATTTGGGGCTAAAATTCTAGACCCTTTATATATTGTATAAAACAGTAATCTATAATATAAATGTCAAAGATTGATAGTATTGCATCATGATTAAAATTTGTTTTGCTAAGAAATTAATAAATCTTGATTTTCTTAAGTTTTTAGCTCAAAAACGTGATTTACCACAACCATCATTTTTTAAATTATTTATTACTATTTTTCGAATAGAAGTGGTTGTGTTTTGTTGTACCGAGGGGAGGGGTTGTCGACAATTTTGCAGTCCAAACCGCTCCACTATAAGCACTAGTAGACACATACCGGGCTCAGGAGTCGTACGAGGACTGGGATCATCATCATTCTCATCATCATTAAGACATTCATAGAGGTCTAGGAAGTTTTCCCACTGACAATTGGCATCGTCATTCCCACACAGTTCACCCTCTTCATTGCTAAAATGAAACACAGACAGTATATTGAATCCAAAAGTAGACCCCCCAAAGTACGCCGCATTCTAACGGATACCCCCCATAAGTTACAAACCATTGGTTTCTATGCCACGAAAACAAAAATTATATTACTAGTCTGTTTTTTCTGCAATTTTGACACCTTTCTTGATCCATTGTGATCATCGAGCCCAACAACAATGTTCCAAGTTTACGAAAATGTGTCACTTTTCAAAGTTGCACCTAGACATTATTCCAATACACAACCATGCATTAATCACACCACTTCACTGGAAGAATGCGATCTTTCACTGGAATGGCAATCAATCTGCGCTAATATGGCTATAGCTTTTACTGCAACTTTTAAAAAGGTAGAAATTTTCTTTATAAATGGGTATTGTGTTGGCAATATTGATCGCATGGGGCAAGAAGGCTATCAAAATTTAGGTAAAAACTGAACTATTGATATCCTTTTATGTTTTCGTGCAAGACCAATGGTTTATACCTATAGGGTTATTTCTACATGCTTCGTTACTTTTTTTGGGGTCTTTATTTGGCACTGAATAAGCATTTACAAAAAAAATCAAGAGGGCTTATTTTTGTAGCTGCGACTAATAAAGGCCAAGTAAAAAATCACGCGTTTTCTCGTCCGGACTTTTTCCAAATCGGTGAGGGAACCCTTAGATTGGCCTAAGAAGGGGAAGATATCCAAACGTGATGACTGATTATCAATATACGTGATATCGTAAAATCAAAGAAGGATGTAAAGTGCAAAGTGACCATGGTACAAAGTTCCTGTACAGAATCAGCTTACTGGAAATGTATTCAGTTATACAAATGTCTGTATAATGATTGAAGGGTGTATGCCATTGTTGGCCAGGATGTCAAATCTGTTTTGCGCTAATACAAGGTTGGCCCATTTTTGATGACCAAATAAAAACATAGTTGTGTTATGTGTGCATCGATATAAGAATACATTATTTCTCCAATGCTGTGATAACAAATGGTATTTTGCAGTGTCAAAGGTAAGTTATGTTCAAATAACAACGTTTAATGAAAAACTTGCTGGTGTTTTCATCCGGATACTTCAATTAAAACATCCAAGCTATCTTAAGATGTGAAATAATTAATTTTTGGTCAACATTTATTTACTAGCTACATTACTACACATTGTATGAGTACCATAACCTTTTTTTACCTGTGGCCATTAAAATAATTCCTCTTACCTCTCACGGTTAGTGGACAGGCCTAAAACTTTTAATGAGGTCTCACTTATTTTGAAATCTTCTATAGCAGTGTATTCTTACAGGCATTTAAGAAAGCACTCTTCTGGTAATCCTGGCAACGGTGCTTTTGCCCCTGGATTGTACCCATCAGTCGAGTTCCCAGATGGATCTGAATTGTTAAAAGTGTAATTTGAACAATAAAAAGGTATTTTGTTATTCCAGTTTTGAAATATCGAATCAATTTATAGTCTTTCAACAACATGAGAAACTTATTTTTGGATCTTCAGATAGCTTGTGTAACTTTTAACAAGAAGATGGTAAAAATAGGACGTAGCAAAGTTATACATTCTGCTTTTCTATCCATCAGTCTGTCTGTGTATATGTCTGTCTCGTGCATCGTCCGTTTTGTAGGTCTGTGTGTCCGTCTGTCTGTCTGTCTCTCTCTCTCTCTCCTTCTTCTTCTTCCTCGTCTTATCTTTGCAAAGCAATTAATAACAAACATGAACGTTTCTTAAATCATAAGTTGAATTGCCATGGGTATACACTAAAATGCAATATTTATAGGATTATTTCTTTATGTAATTAAATATTGCAATATTCCTTCTTGAAATTGTAATATTGGAATATTGGTGATGGCTGTATTTACCACTTTCAAAACTTTCGCAGGGGAACCAGTCACCTTTTTCTCCATCAACATCAGTGCATGTTTCGCGTGGTTTCTACGTTATGTGATAAGAAGAAATGGACGTTATTGTAGAAAGCCCCTTGGAATTGGTGAAATTCAAACTTCCGTTAAAAGAAATAGAAACTCGGTTCGCCACATTAATTTAACACAATTTTGATAGGTACCAATATTGTAGTTTAAGGGAATATGGGGTTGGAAGGGCTTAAACAAATGAACATTTGAAATTTAAAATAAGGATATATTACCTTTTTTTGCTTTTGTTTGACAACAATCGGAGCTCCCGTTCAAAAGTTATGGTCGAAAATGTGCCTCGCGACTTGAAATTTATTGAGTTAGTCTTATGGTGTCATTGGTTCCTCAAGCTGCGATATTTACATTTTGAAGCTTTAAAAATCAGCAAGTAAACTTCCAGTGACTCTATACGTAGTAACTTGCGTCATCCGACCTGGCAAGATGGGCAGTCGGAACATGAACCCTCAGATGACCTTTGACCTTGGTCCATACCTTTGACATCATCCACCATGAAGGAACCCCTATTGCACCTTAACCCCAAGTCTGCGTTTAAATTCGGACTTAAACTTTTCGAATGGAAGACGCGAAAAAACGAAAACCTAACCCAAAAAACCAACCAAAACTGGAACCAAACACATACACATACGGACATTCGAACCCTCGCAATATCCCTCTGCTTTTCAAGCCAGGGGGATAAAATGTATATCTCAAAAGTAATTAAGCTTTTTGACCTCTCTTTTCACACTTATAATGAAAAATTCTAGTGCTTACTTTGGAATGATAAAAATTTTACAATAGCATTCTAAAAATATAATTAAAAAAAGAAGAAAACAGGTGTTTCTAGACAAAATTGCCGATATCTAAGAAGTAAATTTTAACGATATGTCTTCGCTGCGCGAGATTTCTAAAAACCATTAATGATAGAATGATGGGATAAAAAGGAAATTAAAGTATATCAATAGCGACTACTAATGACATAGAATAATTCCACTAGCCATGAGAACTTTTAAGGGGTCTTAACACTAAAAAAAATTAAATATTATTTTAGTATATCTCCTCCCGCCATTTTGGAGGTCGGTGGCAGTGACAGTGAAAAACTGATGGAGTTGCCAAAAGTGAGTGAGTTGCTCTGGATCAACACTAAATTTAGAAAGATTCTTAGAATGCAACTAGCACTATAGTAGGAATTAGGATTTTTGTATTATTCCTGTTCAGTCATAAAGTTTG
Organism: Ophioderma brevispina; assembly: GCA_023653785.1. NCBI lineage: Eukaryota > Metazoa > Echinodermata > Ophiuroidea > Amphilepidida > Ophiodermatidae > Ophioderma > Ophioderma brevispina. The sequence continues at coordinate 31,331 of JAMKCH010013409.1, read as the reverse complement.
GGGTTTTCGACGATTCCATTCGTTCTGAGAGGGTTTGCTAAGCATTACCCATCAATTCATAGAAAATTCCGATTCTGATGATACCAGATCAGATAAGGCATAATGAAAATTTCCCTTTGTCTCACGACGAAAATAATACAAGGCAAATACACTGAATAACTTCTCAACGCCAAATCTGAACAAGTCTGAAGCAATTCACATAAAAGAACTTATTCGAATAAAAAAATTTACTCACAAAAAATAAAATCAGTCGCTGATTTCTGTGAAAGAGGAGGATCTCCACCATCAGAATCTCGGCCAATTTTACAACCCAATATGATTTCAAGATCACATATGTGTTGTTTTCCAGTTTTGGTCACTCATAAAACAATATTTACGTGGCGTAATCTCCTCAATATTAGAGATTTACCCGCGGCCCCGCGATGTTAATGACCTTTATCATACTTTGATTGACTCAATGATAGCCGTGTCTAGATTGCGCGAAATCTATTCATTTGAATCTGGTATGAATCATTCCAAAATATTGATACCAAAAAGCTTTATGAAAGATGGGTTAAACGCCATCTATTCTGTTGAAACAAAGTTGAGCATTTCAGCGGTTAATATTTTTTTTAGTTTTGATCTCAAACACATTCCCTCAAATGGATTCCTACCATCGACAATATGCCTTTACTGACAGGAATAAAGATCAGTCTCTAATAAGGTTTTATGAATTTGGGTCCAGGTTTTACTGTGAAGCCGAGCTTGGAGCAGTCCTGTCTAATGGCGTTCTCTTGGTGTATTCGAGAACAATAATAAATAAGGGTTAGGGCATTAATCTGAAGAACTCCTGCCGGGATGTCAGATTGACCAGTTTCATCGTTAGGAGAAAGTACCACTGCCTGAGCGTTGCTGTTGTCTATTGTCTTTGACTACATGCTTATTGGGAAGCCTTTCAGGATATTGAACATTTGTCTTGGGTGAACGCCTCTTAAATCTACTACGTTAATATGATTCAGTTATGAGTCCAGATTAATCAATCTCTTAATGCCAAGATGTGTGACACCGTTACGAATAAGCTCAGATGAGGTCTTAGTATCAACTTGTTGAAGATTTTTGTCGCAGCTTGTACAAACTATACGTTTTTCGAATCGTTCAGATCAGAGGAATAACCTCGGACGTTTTTTTAATAGTGCAATTTCACATTTTCCTCTATATAAATTTAAAGTACCTATCCTGAATCCGAATTACAAAATTGTAACACTTTTTGGTCAAATTCTGGTTTACCTTTAAGCGGTCACACGTTTTGAGTAATGTAAACCAGTCCTTTAGGAGTTGTGGTCATTTAACATGAAAAGATGAAGTGTTACAAATGACCCCTTGGTGTGTAGCAATTGTAACACATGTTTATTTGTTTTAATACTTAATGCAACACTGTCAATTGATTGTCTGAATACATAATCAGTTGGCTTATTAACTTATTTACATAAAAAATAACATTTTTTTTTAAATCTCAGAGTTCATTTTAACATGCCCTTTTTTAAGTCACACAGGAAAGATCAATACCACTAGTGGTGGACAATGGCCTGTTACAGTTGACTCCGACCACATCATCAGTGTTTTGCATTCAATTTCAAGACCAGACAAATGTTATTAATAGTTATACATTTTTCGAACTATACAGCCTATGAGCAATGTCTTTTACTTCGTTGTGGAAATATGCGGAAGAGGTTGACGGAATTACTTAGTTAATAATATGATGTGATAATATCCATTCTATTAGGTATAGGCACCCTTGTTACATTTGACTCTCTGTTGTCCCGGCTTCCCCACCTATCACTTACAAGCATTCCAAGCAAATAGTGTCAGGAGTTGGTGGAACCGTTGTTACAGGTACGTCTACGTTAAAATACGAAGATAATTGAAATAGAGTATAAGATAAGAGAAAGTGAGAGAATAAGGGAGGGAGATAAAGAATGTCGTCATGTGAGTGTAACAAAGTGGTATCTGCATATTTGTCATTTTGCAGAAAAAACATTTTGTCTTCAAATTTCTTTTGTTTTCCATTGTTTTTAATTTTATCTTTCGCAAATGATTTGTGACTGCTATGGCTTTACAAAATCAAGCAAAAACTCAATTGTACCCAAAAATAAGTTACGACTCACACGACGATTTATTGTACACTGTAAAAACAGTGTATAGGATTCACACACAAAACTTGTACATGTTGAATGCATTTTATAAACGTGTTTATATCTATAAGCACATCCGACTCTGAGCTCCAAGATTTGTTTTGTTTAAACAAAGAAAGAAACACGACAAAAAGAGCAAAATTCAAAGAATTTTGACTAAAATGACTAGAAACTGATCGGGGGATTTAGAAGAAAATCTGATTAGATGTCGAAGGTCGGTGTGAATTTCACCGTTTTTTTTTCATATTCACAACAAACCTCATCTATTGATAGAGATGCAATTATTATAATTAGATGAGTGTCAATTTCGCAAGCAATAATGTATTTGTAAAACTTAATATATAAACTTAATAACTTAAAACTTAATGACTTTTGATATATAATTAAGCTTATACAGTAAACTCTCTTCCGACCAGTTTACAGTTGTTTTGACAAGTGTTCTACAACAGACGCCACTGCCTAGTTCACTCATTCTGGAGATTAAAAATTTCCAACACTGCTTCATCCCTCACAAGAATGTTCATTTATGCACAATAAATAGATCATGTTCAAATTCCTTCCTAATTATAGTATGCCGATTAATAATCTGACGTGCAGAATCGATCTTTCAACACATTGGACTAGGGACCATGATACGAACATTTGCTCATGACATCAAACTTGATGTGAAATCCAGTTTATTTTCATACAGTATCATAGCCAATAACAATAGAAACATCAACAGAAATTCTATTCCCGCTCACCTATTTCATCGTCGCAGTCACGCCAAGTGCACATCTCCCCTTCTGTACCAGTACATGCTTGAAGAGTATCCACATTTCTATATAATCGGCAAACGGATATGACAGAATTTACAACAATTAATAAGGGCTTCGCGCAAACTATTCCCATGATTTGTTTTTTGTTTTCGTTTTTTTTTGATTTAGTTGTTGTCAGTCATCAACTTATTTTAATCATTATAAAATGGAAGAAATAAATATATAGAAAATAATAACAGTAGCCGATAAAATATGTGTATCGACGGAAATAGTTAAATGATTTATTAGATATTTTAGTACCGCATAATGCACAGTACATCGAAAGACACCTTAATTTCCACTTTGGAAGCTTCAACTGTATTGCTAAGATATTTTCGCTTGGTCGTAAAATGTTCACTTATTTACACAGGACTATAAAGCTAACGTTTAAGTTTTAAAAGACCAGTCGTGTGGGCATCAAGGACTTTATCCCTCGATTATATTATTATTTAATGAATAAAGCAAAAAATAAAAAAGTGGACTTTTTGATAAAAGTTTGCCATTGTTTTGTGAATTTCTCTGGTCTCTTCCTTTTCCACTATGCATTTTAATATCAAAGACCAATATTCAATATTTATCAAGTTATGACAAAATTGGTAATACCACATTACAAAAAAATTTTAGTACAATATGTTCACTGTCTTTTGATTGCACAATATCCACGTTGTATGAGTAATCTATCAGGCCTTGACTGTGCTGTGGACAAGAATATACCTATTATTTATAGAATCTGTTAAGATTCTCTTGATCAGTTTTTCACGACTTTTATAAACTGCATCATTCATTTAATGTTCTACTTTCCTTTCACAAGGAACCATATTCAATTCAATTAATCACCAGTGCAATGTAACAAATATATGCTGCCTACTCAATACATAAGTATTACTTTACAGACATGAAAAGGCATTCATCTATATCTAATGCCTGGAAAGGAAACGGCAGTGTTGGCATGGCTGGTGTACTATCTCCAGGCTGACATGAAGGTACTTCTGAATTGGATTACAAAGTTGATTTACATGAATTGTATTGAATATTTTATTTTTTCACATACAATAATGTTATTCAGCAATGCCAAGATTACAAAGAAAGAAATATGTATGGATAACAAATAGAAAGATACAATGGAAAATTAATTATTGACATTTGAAAGAAATACAAGTTTTGTGATTTATTGTACTTTTTCCATGAACGTACTGAAAGCTGTATCCTAAAGAGTCATAGCACGATTAGGGTAAGATACATAGAACATCACTAATTATAGACAACACTTCTTCCACGACGTTGTTGCTTGTATATACTTCATCTCGTGTTATATTATCTATTGTTTTCAGTGTGCATTATTTTTCACAATGCACTGGTCTTCTGTCAGATAATGCCCGAGCACCAATAATGCACGGGTCATTATAATATGCCGCGGGTCACCAATCACAACTCCTGTTAGCTACTAGAAAGTACCGTCAATCATTTGATACGGACTTACGGCTCAATATCAAGTACCATACCTGCATCGTAATATTACTCCTCTACGAACTTAGTATCTACAATCTATGGGTGTCATCTAACCTTAAATTATTGTTTTTGCAAAAAGATGGGTTTCTCGTTTAAAGTATTAGTTGAATTCACATTCGCAGACCATTCGCATAATTGATTTTGTAGCTGTTTGTTCTCACACGCGTATATCTTAATTAACGAGACCAAGCTTTTTGTACTCTCAAAGGACATACGTAGCTTTGACATTAATATGGATCTTCAATATAAATTCCTATGTTATAATTTGTCACATTAGAAAAGCCTTTCAGAAAGCTTAGGCTGCTATACTGAAGTCCCTACCTCTGTGGCCGTGACTTCAACACGAGATGTGATGGGCGCACCAGTAAACCGCACGCGCTGCCTTAAAGCGACGGCGGTTTTTACACTCGCGCACACAGATGGCATACATTGACGCGTGCGTACAAGCTGCGTCCAATGTTATGACATCACTGCACGAAGGTAGAGAATGGACTATATCATGTTGCTATATAATAGTAGGCCATGAGAATTAAGTGTACGTCAAGAACACCAAAATTCCAAATAAAATCGTTTTTCAATGCAGCCCATTCATGTTTGTACATACATTCTGCGTTGGTCTTTAACATCACCCAGGGGGCTTGGAATGGTAGAAGAAAATTTATATGCATTTATATGCAAATCGTCACTGGGGGGAAAAAAAAATGGGTTTGTTTTGGAAAATTAAGGGCATGCGAAAAGTCTATCTTTCTTTCGCGAAAATGCTATCTTTCTTCAATTCATTGACGCGTTTCATCACTAATGGATTTGTTTTGAAACTGCCAGGGCGCGCGAGAAAGATTAGCCACTTTAAGCGTCTTAGAGAGTCTGTTTTTTCTCGCACTTCCAGATCATTTCAAAACAAACTAATCACAAACTGAATTTGCGTCAAGTCTTTTGGCACTTTTATTAGATGTATTAAATTTGGACATGTTGGAGTATAGGAAGTGTTTTAATTTATTTAAAAACTACCTCAAAATTTAGATAAATTACGTTAATATTTAATGTTAATGTAATGATTTGATACTATTGTTTTCTCAAAGTATATGACGGATAAGAACCACGCCCTCACGTGCTTTCGACAGGTAATCGCGATTGACCATATGGGTCAGTGCAGGCAGCACTAGAGCCTCGCCTGTAGTGCTGCGTGCACTGACACCATACCAATTGAAACACCCTTCATACTAGGACAACCTGAGGTCGCGTGCGATTATCCTGTCGAATCACTAGGCTAGGTCCTATCCTTCATCACGAGAAGATATACGCTAATTTGGTGAACGCTGAACAATTATTTCACACAGTTTAAAAATGAAAACGTCAATAGAATTCCATTTCAGCTCACCCTTTTCATCGTCGCAGTCACGCCAAGTGCACCTCTCCCCTTCTGTACCAGTCACATGCTTGAAGAGTCTCCACATTTATATAAAAATCGCCACAAATAATATCACAGTATTCACACCAAATAAGGGCTTAGCCCCACCCCCCCATTTTAATTTCCAGTTCCATAATTGTTGTAGTAGTGGTCGATAAAATAGGTATCGATGTCATTTTACCAAACTAACGCTAATGTAGACTTTGCCCCGTTTACCTAGAACTTTTTAAAACATACACTGTTAAAAATTTCCGTAAATTAAGAAAACAGATTTTCCGTAAATTTACGGAAAAATCTGTTTTAGAAAACAATAAAAATAAAAAACAAAAAACATAAAAAATAGCTAAAAATGTTAATTTACGGAAATATTTCAAAAATTTCTGGCAGCAATATTTCCGGACTTTTTTTTTTTTTGGTTCCGTAATTTTAAATTACGGAAAATTCTGTTAAAATACATATTTTTTTCCATAATATGAGACAAATTTCTGTAAAATTACTGTCAAAGTTCCGTTAATTGACAGAAATTTCTGTAAATTTACCCTAAAAATGACTGGAAATACTGCTGCCAGAAATTTCCGTAAATTTACGGACATTTTTTTAACAGTGTAGATTTGTTTTTAAATACTAGATGAAACTGACAGACCTCAGATTCGCGGAAGACATCGGTATAATTCACCTGATTAGATGATATGAAATTCCAACTTTCAAGCATAAATAAAGAAAACCAACAGATAAGATTAAATGCATAAAGGAAAAAGTAAGTGTAATAATGACAATTACAAACAGATTCCACAATCCACATCACAGTTGAAGGACATATCAAAGAATAGGCACAGGAAGCTAGGACAGAATCTAAGGGTGATACGGGGTCTAAGCAATTTATCCGAATGTTCGTTAATCCGAAGGATCGCTATTTCGAAGGTTCGTTTATCCGAAAATTCGTTATTCCAAAGGTTCGTTTATCCGAAGGTACATTTTTTCCGAAGGTTTAATTAATCCGAAGGTACGTTAATCCGCAATGCATTTACCGAAAAAAGAAATAAGATTCGTTTACTTGAAATTAAAAAAGATCGTTTAGCTTAGTCCATTTTCGGATCAACGAACCTTTTTTTTTTTCATTTTCGGATCAACGACCCTTCGGATAAACGAACTTTCGGAATAACACAAATCATATCTAACAGAAAACAGGTAACAAAAATAGGTGACACTTTCTCGGAAATGGCTGATGTGAAATTGGAGTTCCACAAGGATCAATCCTAGGCCCTCTTCTATTCACATTGTACATTGACAGTCTTCCAGCATGTGTTAATCATTGTAAGATCAATATATGCTGATGATACTGCATTGTTTTATGCAGGTAAACATGTGGATGAAATTAATACTCTTCTCAACACAGACCTGACAAACATTGCAATGTGGATGGAAGAGATCAAATTAACCCTAAATACATCTTAAACAAAGGCTATGCTTTTTGGAACCAATCAAAAACTTGCCAAAACCCCAACATTGAGTTTATGCATGAAAAACACCCCGTTAGAAACTGTTCAAAGTTTTAAATATCTTGGCCTGCATTTTGATCCTACATTATCATGGAATTGTCATATCAATCACATTACAGCCTCAACTTCAAAATATATTGGTCTTTTTCACAGAATTAAGAAGTATCTTTCAGTTGAAAGCCTTACTATTCTCCATAAATCCTTGGTGCTACCAAAGCTTGATTATTGTGATGCTGTTGGGGTAACTGCAATACGACTCTGCAGGATAGGATTGAACGCCTACAAATTCGATCGGCCAGGGTTATATTACGGGTTCCTGTGAAAATAAGACCAAGCTATCTACGTGATAAAATGGAATGGGAAACCTTAGTGAAGCGAAGGCAATACCATCTTGCCCTCGCTGTCTACAAATGTATAGCAGGGCTGGCCCCTGCCAATTTGTGCAATAAATTTCCACTTGTCAGGAACTATACTGTACATTAGTGTTACCAAATTACCGTATAGTCAGAAACTATACTGTACATTAGTGTTACCAAATTTAAATTATGGGCTGCTACTATGGGGAAATGCCAATAAAAAGTGTATGAATAAAATTTTTCGTCTGCAGAAACGTGCCCTAAGAATAATTTCAAATAGTCCATATTTATGTCCAACGAAACCTTTGTTTGAAAAATATAAGATGCTTAATATAATATTTAACATTGTTTTACAAAAGAAGTAGCTATATTTATGTTTAAATATAAACATAGCTTGCTACCACGTTCTTTTGATGATTTTTTTTACAATCCATGGAAACAATCATAATTACAATACTCGAAATCGAGATGATTTCAGAATACCTTTGCAAGGTGGTAAAACAGCCTTGACTGTAGGTCCAAAAGTATGGAATAACTTGCCAAACAGTCTTAAATCTGCGAATTCATTCGTACACTTTAAAAACAATCTTAAATATTTGTACTTACTTTGTAAAGTTTCTGTATAATTTTGTACCTGTATCACTGGTTTTTTTGTTTACGACTGGTGCCCTAATCGATTTATTCGATTTATTATTTATGTACATATATGTGTTTGCATGCTTACGACATTCTTGTGTGTGCTCTTGTTTTTGCGTTGTGTGTGTCAATGTTTGTGTGTCTTTGTATTTGACATGTATATTTAATCAGGGGGTGCATCGCTTATCAGGCATTTTGCTTTTAGTTGCACCTCCTCCATCCTTTTGCTGTATTTTTTTCTACTTTTGTATGTTTTTTTATGATGGAAAATAAATGATTATGATTATGATTATGATTAATTCCCATTCCATAGGAACCCGTTCTAGCACTTACGGTAAAATCAAATTACTAAAGCCGGCCCTCGAATTTGGTAGGCGTTCTTTCCAATACAGGGGGGCTAAAAATTGGAATAATCTACCCAAATCATTTTTACTCCCAATATCAATCTCTGTTTCAGATTTCAAAGCCAAATACCATCACATTTAATCATAGCTTATAATATTCACATGTGTGTGTATTGTAATATTGAGTAATTTTAATCCTAATGAAATTGATTGAACTCTTATTTTAATTTGGACGATTTTTGTATATTTTCTATGTATGTTCATTAATTTTATAAACATTGTATTTTCTATATTTTTAGAATGAAATCCTGGCGATTTTGTATGATATTATTGTATAAGTTTGTTGTATAATTGTATTTTAACGATTTTGTAATTTAAAGCAATATTAGCACATTTTTTTGAAGAGCGCCCCCAATTTTTCAAAAATTTGGAGATTTTTACACGGTTGAATTCGTAACTGGCTAGTAAACTATACCTGTGAATGGTTAGGCTCGAAAATGTTTATGTGTCACAAAAGAAGGAATTTTGTACTAGAATAATTATTATCGGGGATCCCCGATAATAATTCAACGGCTGCTGGAAACGGCCTTCCAATGTGAAATAGCCGGGAAATAGCGCCATGTACGTGTCTACGCTCATCTATTAGTTGTTTTAATAGTTCAGGAAAGTCAAGTTAGAGGTTATTTTCTCGAGGTGGCACTATTTCATCATGGACGGACATAAACGTAGCATTTCCATCTCTGCCGTTAAGTCCAATCTGGGATCCCAATTCTAATTACAACATCGCTTATTTTGTGATAAATACGCATTTTTTTCGCATTCTCGTTCGCAAGTATAGTTTCCTAGACAATTGCCAACGTAACTTTACAAAAATATCAAATTTTGAAAATTGGGGGCGCTCTTCAAAAAATATGCTAATATTGCTTTAAGTTGCAATACTGATTTGTGTATTTTTTAATAATGTAATTTAAGAAATTCTAATATTGTAATGCTTTTTATATGTTGCTGGGCCATATGGAAGAACAGAGGAATACTAAGTTTTCCTCTGAATATGGACCCAGGGTAAAGAATAAATAAACAAACAAAACAAACAAACACACCTTTGGATAAACGAAGATTCGGAATAACAAACCTTCGGAATAAAGAAACAAATGTTCGGATTAACTAACCTTAGGAATAACGCCTACGTTTGGCAAATTCGCGTGCTCGGATAAACGAACCTTCGGAATAATGAACAGCAACCAAAGGCACTTCTGAGCGTTAAAATGCCGATGACATGGAGAAGGAAAATGTGCTATCAACTATCAGTGGCGTACCGAGGCAGTCGATCCACAGGGGGCAAAATTTCCAAGTCGTCCCGCCAGAGGGGGCAAAATTCGTAAATCGTCCCGGTGATGTGCTCCAATTAAGAGACACTGGCACATTTGAAAAATAGTGCGCCCTCAAGATTTTTCAAAATCGATATTTTTGCATGGTTGTAAAGCTTTTATATACAAAAGCCCTCACCCGAAATAATTAAGACCAAATCAGCTTCCTTATGGGTAAACTGAACGATTTTGTAATTTAGCGTCGCCGGCGACGCGAAATTCAGCAGACGACGAAAATGGCGTTTAACACAAGAACAGGCACGCCGTATGCATGTTTCTCACGCTATGTACACTGTTTGACCGGTCTATAACCTTTGTGGTTTTAATATCAGTGAGTACGAGTCAAAAATATTCATGTAATATACACATTTGTTGATTAAAGTTATGCACAACTTTGGCCTAAACTTTGGCCAAAAAATTGGCCTACAAATTACCTGGATGTCTTTATCCTCATATCAATGTCCCTATCTGTTTTGGGGTATGTTATTTTTATGTGTAAAATATATCTCTGTTCTTCCATGGCCTAGACTATCATTTGAGAGCATATTGAAGAAATTTCATATTTTGTGAAAATTTGCCAGTGACGCTTTAAGTCTGAATTTAACGAAATGCGCGCGTAGCGCGAGAAAATCGCCGAATTCACTCTAATTTTGCCCAAATTCAGGCTGAAATTGGTCGAAATTCCTCGAAAAAGAGGGATGAAAATGCATATTTTGGTCCATATCGTCCGCTTTTTCGAGCCAGAGGGGGCAACTTTCCCCCCCCCCCTGCCCCCCCGGTCGGTACGCCACTGTCAACTATGACTTATGACACTGAACCCTGGGAAACCACCAAAGTTCTAGAAAACAAATTAAAAATAACACAGAGATCAATGGAAAGAAGAATGCTACGATTTTCCTTCAAAATGCTACAACTTCATTCAAATTTTCCTAAAACCTGCTTCTGCTTTTTATGTAAATTTAACTCAATTCAATCTACCCGCGCATTGCCTTTCTCTGGTATTACTCAATAGATAAAATTGTACTACTTACAAACATGAAAGGCATACTTCTACGCCTGGAATACCAAAGTCTGGTGGGCTATCTTCGGGTTTACATGGTGGTGGTGGCGGTGGCTCAGTAACAGCTGAATTGGGTTAAAAACAATACAATAGAGCTCTTCATTCGGATATCATAAGCTGGGGACATGTAAGAATAACTTGATATAAATTCAGTTTGTTAAAGAGACACTGGCACATTTGGAAAATAGTGCACCCTCTAGATATTTCAAAATTTATATTTTTGCATGGTTATAAAGCTTTTATATACATTAGCCCTCACCTGAAATTATTAAGCCCAAATCAGCGCGCTTATGGGTAAACAGAACGATTTTATAATTAATGTCGCCGGCGACATTAATTCAGCAGACGACGCGGAAATGACGTGTAACACAAGAGAGCACATGCCAGAGCAGGCTTGGCCAGAGTTGATTCTCACGGCATGTACCTTGTTCGACAGGTCTGTGACCTTTGTGGTTTTAATATCAATGAGTACGAGTCTATGATATTCATGTAATGGACACATTAGGTGATTAAAGTTACGGCAAACTTAAAAGTTATCCTACAAATTACCTCGATGTCTTTAGCCTCTTATTAATGTCCCTATCTGCTTTTGGGTATGTTATTTTTATGTGTGAAATATCTTTTCTATTCTTCCGATGTCCTACTATCATTTGCGAGCAAATTGAAGAAATTTGATATTTTCTAAAAATGTGCCAGTGCCGCTTTAACCGGCGCTTGACGGGCACCGAACCCCGAGAAAAAAGTAAGAAGGACATGAGAAGAGAACAGAAACGAGAAAATGAGACACACTTTCTCTTGCCTCTGTCCCTCTCACATACGCACAGAAACACCCCCTCCCCTCCCTTTTTTTTTTTTTTTTTTTTTTTTTTTTTTTTTTTTTTTTTTTTTTTTTTTTTTTTTTTTTTTTTTTTTTTTTTTTTTTTTTTTTTTTTTTTTTTTTTTTTTTTTTTTTTTTTTTTTTTTTTTTTTTTTTTTTTTTTTTTGATTGTAATACAAAAAAAACTATGAATTATTATTATGTCTGAAAATGGTCAAGACTCTTTTGTTTTCAAAGGTGTAACTCTTCAAAGCTACTTGCTAAAACGAGATCGTCCAAAAGGGTAAAAACGGTAAATTTTGAACACATTTTATGTTTTACTACTTAGGCCAAAAAGGTCTGTTTGTCGTAACGCGACTGACTCTAGAAAAACCTACCGACTCATAATAAATTATGCAAATTAGCACAAAATAAACTTTTAAAAAATCTGCCGGCCGACTGACCCATTAAATTTCATTTACGCTTCACTTGTTTAATTTTTTTATCAACACAAGACGAAGAAACATCAAAACAAGACAACAAAGCAACTACAACAGATAAAATAAACGATCGATCTTTGCTATATCATTAAAAAAATTTAAATAGTAGCATGTTGTGTTCATTTTAGAGTAAAACATTGTGAAGTTCATTTAAAGAAATCCGACCCCGACCCTAATATTTTTCCTTTTTATTTTGATTACTTTTCTTCGTTTTGGACCCCATGGATGCCAACATCTCTACAGCTGTATTAAAATTTCAGTGATTAGGCAATTTGATATTGTAGACAAAAAGGCGCATTTGAGGCGAGTTCCCTGGGAATGAAATTAAAAGCATTTTTCTGTTAAAAAGAAGAGCACACCTTGAAATACCGTTCTGTAGGGATCTAAGTGTGGCGAACGGTAGTTAAGTTGTATGATAGGTTTTATGCAAAAAACCTGCCAAGTTTTCAGCGGAGAAGATTAAATCCAAACGCATTTATAACCGGTTTGTACGTAGAAACGGACTCACCTGGAAGAATTTGCAAAATTAGAAACGTTTAATAGAAAGAGCATACTTAGAAATACTTTTCTCTAGGGGATCTAAATTGTCGGTAAGATATTATCAAAGGTTTTATGCAAAAACGGCTATTTTTACTGGGGTCAGAACGCCAGAAATTCTGTCCCTGTAGCGTTAGTTCCCCAAAGGCAAAATAATGTACGGCAAACAAAACATATTCTTACTGTCTGACAAATCAATCGGCTTCGTGTTTCATTTTCTGATTGGAGTTATCTAAGCAACACGTTGTTTTCTTAAGCAAACGCGTTAATAAGAAAACAAGCTGTTGTGACTAATACTTATGAACTTCCCATGGAGAGAATGTAATGTTTGACTTTAGGTGATTTAATAACCACGAATTCAGTCTTTTGATAATTTAGGCTTGAGCATATGTGTAATCCAGTTCTTGATAGCTTATTGCCTTCAGAGCGACAGGTCAGAGCACGGATAATTGAGTTTTGAGATTTTTGGATTAAAGCTAATATAAGCTGATATCACCTTCAACATGTATGAAAATGTATATACCAAATTGTCTTATAATTTTACCAATATGAGGAGTATACAATACAAACATTGAAGGCCCTACAATGGAACCGTGTGGTAGACCAAAGTCAATCTGATTTTACAAAATCGTGCAAGAATTAGCTCTCAGAAGATATTTAAGGCATAAAATCCAAAAATTGCAGGACTCCGCTGATGGACCCCCGGTTTCGATCGATTAACCCTAATTAATATATTACGAAAAAAAAGGGTAATATACCTTTACACTTTATTCGTTAAAGACAGTATAATAGGTATCTAAGCAAATGTTCATTTTACTTTGGGTTAAGCACACACTACTCTTAATAGAATATATTAATTATGGGTTTTTTTTTTGTGTCGGACAAAAATTAAGCCTCCCCAAACAGCACAAAATTATCCGAAGTGGGTGTGTGTGTGTGTGTGTGCGTGTGTGTGTGGCGTGTATGTGCATGTGCATAAGGGCATGTATGTGTGATTGTGTGTGTGTGCGCGCAGGTTCCATCGTTTTTAAGGCTGGATAAAAACCATTCCACCTACCCTGATGTGAACTGTATTCATACTATTGATACCCTAATCGAGGCTGCTTGAACAGTTCAAATGAAAATAAAAAAGTATGAAATCTAAAACTAAACAAATCTGATTAACTTGATAATTAACTTCTACACGCATAAAAAACCGGTACGGGGAATATAAAACTGTCTCCTCTCCAAATACTGGGTCGTCAACTCCTGTAAAAGGCAAACAGATAAAGCAATAATGAGTGTGGGCTCGGTGGGGTATGCTTTCTCATGGGACTTAGGGACTAAGCCCGTATTCTAAAACGATGTCTAACGTACACTGGTTAAATCGCAATTTAAACGACCGCTAAAATAAACGCCATTCCCAAAGTTGGTTAAAACTTTAAACGGTGTTTAAATTTTAGCCGAAAATCGTTAAACATGCCTAAAACGTTTTTAAACTTAGATTGGTCCGAGGGTAGTTTAAGGCGTGTTTAACTTCACGTTTTCATCAAGTGCCTGAATTTCAGCTCTATTGATACTCGTGGTTAGACCAGTTACTCCTTTAGTTCTCTTATCTTTCTTTTCCGAGTACTCAGTTCATTATTCTCGTCTATTTGTCTTGCTTCTATTTTACAGGCTGTGTTTATCTGTATAGTTATTGAATGAGAGCAAGGTGCGGCACAAGGAAATAATATTTTTAGTTGTTTTTGTCAGTTTTAAATAGGCCGGGCTTTTGTGTTCTCCATCATTCAACAAATTCTAAAGCTACTTGCGTAACGCGACATTCTTGAAATGTGACCCGTGGGCTTCTGCGTTGCATTTACAACTACGAAGGCATTGTCTGCATTAAATATTGTTCACCGGCACACGTAAATGATTAGGCGAGAAGAAGTCAAAGTCAGTGGATGATATTTACGGCGTTGAAATACAATGATTAGCCAAACTACTTGTTAAAATATTTAACCTGCGGTTTTTAACAGTGGTTTGCTACCCACATTTAGGCTAACCACCGTTTATTTAAAACATCGTTTGAGAATACGGCCCCAAGTTGTGGAAAGATAAAAAGAGGAAAGGATTTTTGCGAGCTGCGTGATCTGCCCATTTCAAAAGCTACCATATGATCACATTAACGTTGATTATGTCCCATGAAATCTTATTACAAGTGCAAAAAGGTAAGGAAAGTAATGGAGTCTTTCATCCAAAACCATGTTGTCCACATGCGAAAGGTAAAGATTCTATACGTACAAACGAAGAAGAGTCTCAGTATTCAATGCTTCTGGATGATGATGAGTTCGAGCACCGGTGTCATGGTTGTGGCCACGTGTGTGTCCAAAATACTTGTCTCAATTTATTCGTGACCAGCAATAATTGGTAGCTGTGATGGGTGATATTATAATCTAAGTGCTGATAAGGTTGTGGTATAGCCCCGGGTATAGGCCAGCAGCCCACCTTGATGAAGCGAAATAATCGTGACGATTTCCTGATGGCATCAGCCGGTAATAATAATTAGCAATCGCGTCTTGAGCAGCCCGTAGGGTGGATATGAAATGAACGCATTATAAAAAGTCGTCGTCATGCTACAGTAAAGAATAAGCTTGATTAATTTTGGGGCCTCGCCAAACATAAATATGGGCACTATTATTGTGCAGCAATGTACTTCGGTATCATCTAATCACATGTTTCGGGAAACCCGGTGTAAAGAAACTGAGTGTCCCCATGAGAGAGTGTCCTAGCTACCATAACAACATGTACAGAATACAACCGTGACTTGTAGACGAGGCCATTTGGGTACAGTGCTGAAACAAATGATGCATACAGCACTCAATGAGAACACATAGACAGCATATAGCTGGTAGGACACTCAGTCGCACTTACCTGTGTATATGACACAGGTGTAGAAGTAATTATTGTCCCGGCGACTCATAGTCCTGGAACAATGGTGAACAATAGGCAATCGTTCATGTTTTGACTCTTCACGTAACATTAGTTTCACGCTTTATTCCGTTATCGTTATGGAGCCCGGACTATGCTTCCCGCCCCCGGGGTGATTTTTAATATCTGCTTTTCACACCGGAATAAATGTTTCGGTGTACCCGGCAAAACGTATCTTTTATTTCGAAAATTTCAATATTATTTTAATTAGAAGTGTGGATTTTACTCGTTCAAATAATTCAAGCTTTGCTTGTAATTTAAAGTAAATGCCTTTGAAACCTTTATTAGACTGATGTTACTTTGAATCTTTTTTACTAAACACTGCTTACCTGTACCAGGAAAACCTAGTTGCGCCTGCAGCCCTGAAAAAGGAATAAGAGTGAATGCAAGCTGTTTATAGTTTCAAGCTATAATATACGCACACATTTTCGATAATAACCGTAATATGGTTTCTCAACTGTGTAGACCCCATCGCTAAACCTAACCGTTATTAAACTATTTTATTCATTTCTCTTCTTTGCTTGAAAATCATATGATAATTAAAAAACAATTTAATTTTACATTAACCATTTATTTTAGCATCTATTAAAAACCTTGCAAATCTGTTCTAGAGCCACATGAAAGGCTATGGAAGCTCCAAGGTCAAAATTGGTCAAAACTTGAACACACTATAGCCATATGCACTTTTCATGAAGTCTTAAATTTCACGATCAAAACATTCAATTGAATAAACAGTCGTGCACAAGCCAAAAATACAAAAATACCATGCATTCATATAGATTAGGCTAGGGTTATCAATCAAATTCTAGAAGTTTGGGGAAGAAGGTTTGAAGATGTATTTCTATAGTTGAAGGGTGCTAAATCAGAATTTTTTCTTGGGTCAACCTCTGGGAAATGGGCGGAACTTTCAAAGTCATCCTGGGGTTACGTTACCCGTGCTCCGATTTTGTTGAAAAAACTGGTGTCAAATTGTTGTCTTACTTATTGTACCAATGTTTGGCATTTGAGATTCGTAAATTAGTGGGCAAAATTAACAAGGGTCTACATGCTCTATAGGGTCATAAAAACTGACCTCAAATTGTATTACCCAAAGCTGTCATCAAAGAATTCAATGTACTATAGCCTCCATTTTGTGATTAAAAAATTATAATTTGATTTCAATGTATGTCGAGAAAAAGAGTTCTCATGGGAAAAGAAAAAAAAAAAAAAAAACCAAAAAAAAAAAAAAATCTCAAACAACAAAAAACTCAATCCTACTTTTTTATGATACAAAGGAGAGCAGGGAGTACCTAGTGTTGTTTGTGCAAAATGCACTGTTATTTACATCAAAACTAGATTGCACAATAGGAGAAATTGGAATTCCCGAGAGGTAAATAGAACAACGAGTCAACGTGTTTATACATTGAGATCAAAACATTGCATGGTATGGGGATTCCCCCGGGGAGATTTACCAAATGTGAAATGATGCATTTCAGATGAGGTAATTTTTATGAAAAATCTGATTTAACGTGCTAAGTTTGTTATGTTTTGCATGATCTGTGTAATATCTATTTTAAGACTTGGGAACTTTGTGAAGTCCATATATATAATGGAGATTTGAGTAACGTCTAGGGGAAAGCAGAGTTGTAATCAGGACTATACAGTATGGTTAAGCTAGTTTTATCATACAATAATGGTGTATTTATGCTTCACATAGTGCAGGATGATTATATTTTCAATTCACGTGAGCAGGTGCTATAATTCTTTACTCGTCGTCTTTAAGCCGAAAGTGCTGGGAATCAAAATAGGATTCAAATTCTGGACAGATAGAAATCATCGTGAATATATCTTGGACTGTATAATGTGGAAAATTAGTGTCATCGAGGGACTTATTTAACTTTCGTGTGAACTGCTGGTACAAAAGTTACCTTCAGGACTGAGAAATCCCTGGAACTAATTAACTGCGTTTTTAAGTGTGACTTTGCATGCTGTCATTTTGGAGTCGTCGCTGTGAGGACATATCATCATTGAACTGCAACATTCTTTTGGACATTAAGAGTAATCTTATAAGTGTGTGTAATTTTACTTAATGTAATGTTGTTTTGGACAAATTAGATCTGATTACAATCATTAAAACTCTGTTATATTATATAAAATTCAGAATACTGTGCCCCACAAGGCTCGTTCATTTGTGTTTGAAGGTATTTCTGACCTTGACGTCTAGAAACATCAATAACAGAATGCATTTTTGCTTCAGTATGACCAAGGCAATGATTGACAACGGGTTCAACAACACTGAGCATTGAATATTTTTGCCCCAGAATGACCTTAAACCTGACCAGGAGTGTAGCCGTTTAACTAAAGGTGTAGGAACCTAGATCTAGTAGATTCACCATCGTGTCACCTCTAGTACTTTTCCGAGGGTACAGGCATTGAATGAGGGGCGATGGCAGTGGTAAATATTAAAATCCACCCGCTAAATCTAGTGAAAAATGTAGTCTGGATAGCAGAGGAAAATCAATTCTGTGATTATGAAAACATTCAGTCAACAAAGCGCATTATTAGCTGCATGAACTCTCAAAACATTCCGATATGAACGATGTGTTCAATGGTATTCAATGGTTGTGTAACAGGTGAGTTGAATTTACGACTTTTGAGCCCACTTGCTTTGGATCAAAGGAAAATAATTCTTTGCATACTGGCAGTAAAAAGGATAAGGCCAGATTTCCTTAGTTCGTTCATGAAACAGTGAATCGGGCCACATATTTTGCCTCCTCTCCCAACTAAGCGACGCTGTCCAAAACTTTCCTCCGGTGACACGATGGGTTGAATTACTATACTATACTTTTTAATCCTTATAATGAGATAAATACGTTGGTATAGAATTTAACACAATTTGTCTTGAATCCAAATTTACCCCCTGCCTATCTAAGGTTACTTTTGCATAATTTACTAATTGTACTTATTTTACAAAGTTCCCCACCATTTTCAGAGTTGGATCCCAAAAATTCTGATTCCGCACCTTCAAACTATAGCAAAAAACATCTTCAAACCTTCTTACCCACAATCTTTAGAAATGGATTCTCGTTTATAACCAACTAAAAAATTACCAATCATAGACAAAAATCGTTTCTGTTTTTAACCGGCGGTACTGGTTCGACAGCTACTATAGCTCTATGTGCACTGAACAAGACCAAATGAAAGGGGTTGAAGAAGTGATGGATGGTGTTTGAGGGGGACTAATTCAGTGTTGCCAGAAAAGAAATGGTGGGAGGGGATTCGTGATATGCGCTTTTGAAAAATTTAATTAGTTTTTAAAAGGCCTAGCAAACTGTTGATTAAAAAAAAAATTGGATCTGGGTCATGGGGGGGGGGGGGCTAATTGGCTTGAAACCCTTACCTGTGAGAAGGGCATATACAGGACCTTGAAACCATTCACTGCTGAAAACAATTCATACGACGACAGTAACAAAACTCCAGTGTTGTTTACAAACTCCCTTTAAAAAAAAATTAATGGCTCGATAGTAATGTGAACGTGCGATGTGCAAATTTATGTGATAGCCTATCCTGGTCTAGATTTCGATATCTGTACTTCAAAAAATCTTGTCGGCATTTCTTGTAACAGTTTGGCAAATTTTTTGGGGGTAATTTCAGGGTGTTGAATTAAAAATCTTGCCTTCGCATACTCAATTTAGTTTTACCAATATAACGGGGGTAACGCGTTCTACCGTGGTCACAATTTACTTCAATGCTCAATGTGTTAGAATTATTCGATGTTTTTGTCATCTCTCAAGATCTTAAAATATATATAGTTTACCCTCTTACAAATTAGAGTTCATTAGTACATGACAAAATATGTTCAATGTCATATTGAGAGTAACATTTCAGAATAGTCCTACCTTCAAAATAGTGTGAAATTCCTTCGTATTATAATATGAACAAAATGTGTATATTGCAATATATATGACACGTAATTTTATAGTGACAGTGCAATTCTTAAGGGACATAATGGCCATTAAAAAAACTTTACATAATAAGGACCCTTACTGAAATCACTTCCACGAGTTTTGAAAACAAATTTTTCTTGGATGTTTACTTCTGTAAAAAAGACAAACGGAATAGTCCGGGAGGGGTGGCAGTTTGTGGGGCAATTTTCGAACAGAAAAGGCAGGTGTTCACCTCCCTGCAGAATTTACAAGTGTTCAAGCATGTTTTGCGACACACAATTCAAAAGCATTAGAACGGGATTCAGGCATTGTACGTCATAGACTTGTAGTAAGATATTGATCTGCAATGGAAAGATGGATTAGCCGGGATTACATACAAATACATGGTCTGTGAGCTATGACAACATGTGTTTCAGTTGGTAGTGCTGGCAGAAATGTCCGCCATCTTGTTCCAACTTGCCACAAACTGCCACCCCCCCCTGAAGATTTAAAAAAAATTATGGTTGGTTGAAATATTTGGTGGCAGGGATGATTTCTAGGCCACAAAATGCATTTTGGGATGCCAAATTATTGAAAATTATGTTTTTAATTTTTCTTTTTTGGTTTTTTGTTTATTGATGTAAGTTTTATACATGCAGGAAGTTTCAGGTATACTCGTTGGGTGACTTTAATAAAAGGATAAGCAAGAGTTATTTTGGGGCTAAAATTCTTGACCCGTTATATATTGTATAAAACAACAATCTTAATATAAAGGTCAAGGTTGATAGTATTGCATCCTGGATTTACATTTGTTTGCTCAGGTTTTAGCTCAAAAAATGATTTTTCTTCACCCAATAACTCCCCTGCCACCAAAGTTTTTCTGACCACAATCATCATTAAAACATTATTTATTACTATCTTTCGAGTAGAAGTGGTTGCATTTTATTCAACCGAGGGGAGGGGTTGTCCGACAATACTTTGCAGCCCAAACCGCTCCACTAAGTCTATTACACAACCTTTGACATCAGTAGCCTAATTTTAAGTAAAGGAAATATGTCAGATTTTTGTCAGCTCATTTGATGAAAGTTAATATTTGTGCTAAAAATAAAAAAAATAAAAAAAATAATACAATTTTTGATGTAAAATTACAACAAGAAGGCATTTTAATTTTCTTTTTGACATACGAAGAAACAGGCGGATTTTTCGCCACGCTTACATCGATCAAAAGCGCCCAACTCGTAACGTCAAAGTGATGAACCAACTCGTGTTAACTCTAATTGTTATTGCTGACAACAAAAACTGTACTATTGATGGATTAATGAAAGTAATAACAAAATTAGAAAAAAATTTCCAGAATGACATATTTTGTTTTCATTTCGGTTGTGTTTAATATTATTGAAGTGGCAAACAAAAAACTGCGATATGATGGCACAACGACGTAAATTATGGATGGTCATCACTTGACGTCACCATTTGACTGCATGTGGATTTGTCGGAATCGTTTTCGATTAAGCTCTTGGTCGGGAATTAAAAGTCCAAATACTCAACAAATGTGACAATTTTCCCAACTTATATTTTGATTTATATTAATCTACGTTAATTAAGCTTTCCACTCCATACCAAATTTTCCATCTTCCGATCATGACATCTTTCCTTTAACCATCTCATCCAGTCTTTTTCATACAATACTTTCAAACAATTTAAGGTCTTTTGAGCGGATTTAAAATTCCTATCAGAAAGTACAAACAGATCTACTTTGTTCCCCTTCGTTCGAGTCCATGATCAGTTCATTATCCACGTTCCAAGTGCTTTGGTACAAATTTGGACAGAACAAGGAACGTTCGGTGGTGTTGGTCTTTGATTTGCCATATCATTGCAATCGATCGGATCGGAAAGGTACTTTTGGCCGAGGTGGAATTGGATTAAGACTGTGAGTTCGTGGGGTATGCCAAAGAGGTTCTATATAGTAGAGAGGTAAAGCTGTTACGCATCTAGAAGTTCATCGTCTCGCATGTTTTTGCCGACCACAAAGAAAACATAGAGTACCACCAATATAAAGATGTCTGCCTTCCGCTTTCCACAACTTGGTGCCGCGTTGCATATACACTAAATCGGTAGTGATACAAATTGATGTATGTGTTAGAGGTGGCCAGGTGTAATAAGTGCACCTGGATCATTGTGCTCAGATACTCCTTTTTTCCCATAATGCATGCGCGCTTAGGTGAAAGATGTATCCATTGAGCGGTTTATTGTAAATCGACGACGACGTGTCATTTCATTCGTTGTGTGGCCATGGTAAGACAAATAACCAACTCAATAGCACCCAAACTCCAACAACTGATATTTTGGCCGATTGTTTGTATCGAATTGACATTATGTGTGTATAACAAGCACCCAAACTAATAATTATTATTCCGTTCAATTTTCAAAATGTCAGCGCCACACGGACGACTGGTTTTGAATGGGCTTCACCCCCTTGGGTCATGCCCTATGTCATTGTCAAAAAAAAAAAGGTTTTACAGTGATATACATATGCATGAAGTAATACGCAAGTTTATTTAGACATTGGCTGTCACATAGTCGAGCTGGTTTGTTGTTAGTTGGGTAGCTGGGTAGTAAGTAGATATATTACAGTGGTAGAATATCCATTATAAACGTTATAATTGATTGAATAGTCGGGATGTGATTGCGTACAATACCCAATTAATGTTTGTTATGAACAGACTTACCTGTCAATCTCAATAGAAAGTGTAGAAGCCTCATGAATTCCTTATCGTGGTTACTCCTTAACAGCTGCTCAATTGTCTGTCAGTATCCTTATACAGACGGTACCAAACATCAACCCGAAAACATGCAGCCGTTATTATACCCAATCAAGATCCGTGTTCTTTTGTACACTTATTTCAATGAATATTTTGTGTTAAACATTTTGTTAACTCGTGCATACAATCAAGGCAACGTAACTCTGTTCGCAAAACAATACACTTTTCGATGGTCTATACGTAGGGCACACTTACTCCAACACTTTTCCCACTCATGAACCGCTAAGTTAAGCGTGCGACATTTTTAAAACTTTTAGTCAAATATACGTCAAGTTTGAAAACCATCAAAGAGAAAGTGGTCTTTATTGGAAACGCACGTGTCTACAAGCGCTAGTTTGGTATTGAACATATAAAAAATAATGTGCCAGCCTTAAATCCATATCGCGGCGTATCATTATTATGATCCTCCTGCAATTAATATTTACTAAACTCCTAATGTAAATAAAAATAAATAATAAAAAATCTAACAACACAATGTACACAGAGTTAATTTTATCACCAATCGAGGAAAGTACAACTGACGTTTTTATAGTCTCCAGTCATCCCAGTCAGTGCGTTTCCTGTTTTCCAACACGTGTCATGAACGTGAATCACTTTTGGTATTTGCCGCTTTCCGTTTTGCAAAATTGAGTGAAAGGCACAACAAAAGAAAGAAAAGGCAAAGGTTAGTTTTTGTCAGGTTGCTTGGTTGTTTTTTTTAATTTTTCTTTTTTTATAAAATTTGTGAAATTGCTTTTGAAAATCACTTTTTTAAAGCTTTGAATTGAATGTGGTTTAATTAATTTTATCATCTTTGCTCCTCGCAATGGGACAAATGGTCCTAGTTCGTACCCCACCTATATCCATATATAGTAAGTAAAACGCCACTACTAGAAAAACAGCTTTATAAGGGTCTCTTTAAGTGGGCAAGAATGGGGTTTCAATAAGAGTGGGCATTCATGAACGCCAGCAACCCAAAATAAAAAAAATCAATATGTTTTTTAACGCTTGCAAATATTTTAATGTTAACTATCGCAGCATTAATTTTTATGAAAAGTGTTTTCAAATTTAGCACTTAAAGATTGATCTGTAATTCCAGAGGTGCTAAAAAGAACTAAATAAATTTTTTGTCTTTTGTTTAAGAATTGGTGGTCGTATTTTGATGTAGGCATACCAATTTGACTGTCGGCAGGGGACGGAGAGAATTGGTTGCGTGTGTTAGGCAGTTAGAATATTAAGAATTTAAAAAAAGAAAAAACCTAAAAAATTTCAAAATTAACATGTTTCCTGAAAAGAACGGGAGAGCCCCCTTAGTTCACTAATGGTATATTTGAATGTTCTGTAATACCGGACCATTGCTCGCGTTTGCAGTCGAGTAGAAACAACTGACTGAAGAAGTAACTAAATTGAATTCATCATCGTGTCATCTATATCGGAAGGTTTCACACGGGGGCATGCTTAGGGCACGCTCTTTTCAAGACCATCAGCACTGTGAGAAGTGTGGCCCTATTTAATTTGTCCGAAACAGTATGGAGCTACTAATGTTAACTTGTCCAAAGGCGAATCCGGTAAATCATATGATATTTTTGCTTGTCGCAAAAGTTTTTTCATTCGGTACTAACTTCATAAGGCCTCCTATTTTTTAAAGAAGGCTTTCGTGAACCCAAAAAAGCACGCTCAGATGTGTAACAAAATTGGTACTTAATCAATTTTCAATTGTTAAATTGGTTACAATTGTAAGGTGTTCGACGGAAATTATTCGAAGAAGAAATTCATTTTTTGTTTACAGTTCACTTTCTTGAATACGGTTACTGACATTCTTTAAAAGTACGTAAGAAATACGTGTAATAACAATTTGCCTGATTTGTTACAAGTTTCTTCAACTTTGACCAATCCTTTATTTAATAATATTATGGAAGTTTTGTTTCAACTAAAAAACAACAATAATTAAATTTTAACAAAAACTAACCCGGCATATTTTGAGAATATTGCCTTTCACTCAATATAATACTGTTAAATTACTTTAGTTACTCCCTTACCTTAATGTACTCAAAGCAATTTTAAGTTGCTTGCTTAAAAATCAGTTATTTACTCAACCACAAATTACTTTTAGTGTAGTTGTTTTTAGTGGTTTTATTATTGTACCTTATTAAGCTATACTAACGGTAACGATCGTTCGTTCGTTCGTTGCAAGTCAAAATCACAGTGGAAGATCAGTCTTTAACAGCTGATAATTTGCATCTCCAGGTTGATCAGTCTGGAATTCCTCTTGGGTACTTGGTACCTCACAGTCAATCTATGATGTGGCTAATGGTTTGTGCTCTCCACATCAGCAGTTGGTGAAGGTCCTACTCCGATCTTGTGAAGTTCTTTGTACGACCAACGCCAGTGGTTCTGAATCTGTTGAGTTTGACCCATGCTTTCCTATCAAGGTCCACAGCCTTTGGGCCTTGCTAGATGGCATGTCCACAAACTGCTTTAGGTTCAAAGTAGAGGAGAGACATTGCTCATACCATCTGTAATTGCTTCGGTGATCTCATCGTAGGTGATGGTTGGGACATGGGGGCTTGACGTGGAGAGGTTTGTAGAAGCTTTTTAATCTCTGCATTAACAGCACTAGAGTGGGCCCCGCCCGTGGAGTGTGGTCTTGCCACTTTTTCCATTTTTGACAAGTACTGAAAGCGATGGAGTTTGCAGACAGGACACTGCTTGCTGGACAGCTACGCCCTGGTGTATCTTCTTTTTGATGGTGTTCCAGGCCTTGCGGCTGGAGTGGGTAAAGTTGATATTGGGATTCTCCTCCTCCCATCGTTTGTGCGGCTCTTTTGGCCAAGCAGATCCAGTAGCTGGTTGCCCTGTGCTATTCTCTCAGTATCTCAGTTGGTATTACAATACGCTTTGTATAACTGGTCGCATTCCTTGTCCCAACAGGGGTGTAGGATTCCCTTCTGCCTCTTGGAATGGAAGTTTCTCTGCTTGATGGAGCATGGAGCAGAAGTCAGAATATGAGTCGTTGATGTTAGATGAACCGGGTCGGCAGCGTGTATGACAGTTCGCTGGTGAGTTTTTGAACTTGGACCAGTTGGCTTCCTGAACAATTCCATCTCTTTTCTGTAAAGGCTGGCGATCGTGACCTTGATGTCACTGTGACCAGGATAGGGCAATGACTTGATCTAGGAAATCTAGGAGGACCGTTCTGGAACAGCGGGATCGTTGTCGCTGTGACTGTTTACCGGTCGGGACAGGTCCATGTCCTGACTGCTGAATAGATGGGTAGTGGATCCTTACTATCAAACAGCAGTTGATGTCTTGGGCTTCACTCCATTCAAGAGCCGCTTGGCCATTCTTGTAAGTGTTGGAGTATCCCCATTCGGTTTTCTACAGTTAATCTCCGCAGACGAAGGGCTCCGCTAACTACTGGAAGGGAGTTGAAGTCTGCCTCAGCTGTGGTGGCTTATAATGTTGGTTATTTGGGTTCCCAGTGCTTCAAATTTTACCACTGTGATCGTCGAATTCATTGAAGATTGCAGGTTGAATCTCACTTGTAAGCCTTGGCTCACATAGGGAAGCGATCCCAAGCTTGTTGTGCGGAATGAAGCAATAAGGTCAAAACCTTCGATTTGCAGCTTTTCTTCAGATTCGCAGTGCGTTTCTTGGAGGAGGATGAATCACTCCGTTCTCCCTGGAAGAGCTGTAATAATGATGTCACGCTTATCATGGGTGAGACCCTCAACGTTTAGCTGCAGGATACAACCTTTGGTGCTTGCCATAAGGAAGTTCCTCTGTGAGTAGCTCAGCCGCCCTAGAATTGAGGGTGGGTCTTCAGATGTTCACGTGGTGTTTTTAAAACACGATGTTTTGGACTTAGTTTTTGAATCAGTTAGCCACAAACAGGTGATGTGACATTAACAGGGCAGCCGCGAGAGCTTCAACATGCCTCCCCATGTTGTAACGAGTGCATCATTAAAACCAGAAGGTTAAAAAAAAAAAAAAACCACGGATATAATATAATTGGTGTAACTAACTTTATACAATTAATATGCAAAAGCCTTATTGCATTACACTTATTCTCATATTCCATTGTGAATAATAACTAATAGTATAACACTGACCTGCATTATTTTAATACACACTTTCCATTATTTTTCCTGAATGCTTCTAACAGTCGGTCATTGTAGAACATGGCTTAACTGTAAACGACCCCCAAAAAAGTAACGGCAGCCATGTCATACTCCCATCATTTTACAACCCATTGGTCTATGCGACAAAAACAAAATGATATCAATAGTCCTGTTTTTTTTCTGCAAATTTTTGACACCTTTCTCGGTCCATTGTGATCAATATCGCAACACATGTCGATTTACGAAAATGTGTCACCTTTTCAAAGTTGCCCCTGCCGAACTTATACAAGGGTTTACAATACAAACAACCATGGCATTAAGTTGAAGAAACCCACACCAGGACCAACTTGTCACATGAAGAAATGCGGGTCTTCAACATGAAAGCAAGCAATATGGCTTAAACCTTTTAATTGCCACTTTAAAAGGGAGGAAATTTTCTTATAATTGTATTTGTGTTGGCCAAAAATAATTGAATCGCAAAATGGGGCAAGAAGGATATCAAAATTTACGGAAGAAAACGAACTATTGATATAAATATTTATGTTTTTCGTTCAAAGCCCAATTGGTTTGTAACTATGTGGGAATTTAGACATGCTGCGTTTAACTTTTTTGGGGGGGGGTCTTTATTTTAGGCGCAATGAAACAAAACAGGCTTAGTGCACCCACGATTTCCGTTTTATCCATCTTGTACCGGCCTTTGTTCATGACGAAAGATATTAGCGTGTAAACCAATAGAATGCACTGCCTGTTCGTTTCGTTTCGCAAAATCCCGGTGGGGGGGGGGAGGGTGGTACTCGACCCAAAATTGGGTACGGGTTTGTGCGTCCGCCGATTAAAAAAATCGACCCATGTTTATAGTGACCAAATTGTTTCAAAAATTGACCCATTTCTATAGTTGTTTCCGAAATTTCGGACCATTTTCTATAGTTTGGCTTTTGAAATTTCTCAGCCATTTTCATAGTAATCTTAGCAAAATCGGCCCATTTTCCATAGTCTTTTCGAAATTGGAAAAATCAACCCTTTTCATTGTGATTTTACTACAGAAAACAAAAAAACAAATAAAATCAGAAAAAATGTTTTTTTTTATTGACCCATTTTTCATAGTAAAATTGCGACAACAATGAAAATGGACCCATTCATATAGGAGCAATGGTGGGAAAAACGACCCTTGTTATAGTAAGGGTGAAAATGTGACCCACATTGGTGGCATATGTACCTACCCTTTCCACTGAGTACCACCCCCCCCCGTCGCAATACGGTAAGCCTAAAAATAAAGTGCAGTTGACAACGCTATTCATTTCATTTGCCTATCATAATCTGCTCGAGAGATCTCCACAAAGAAAGGAAAAAATACTGACAAAAATAAATAAAAGTTAATTATCATGACACAGTTCACTTACACAGAAAGCAGGTACGAATTGAAATCTGAATCATAACCTCAGAAAAAGCAACTTACTTATCCAAGGAGTTTCATGCTGTGAAGTCGTGCAAACTCGTACTCAAAATATCTACCAGGTACGATGACATGCAGTAAAACAAATGTCCAATTAAATGTTGAGATGGGTTGGTGTTGTTTGCAGTGTACTGGGAGAGCAAGGTCTCAGGAACTGTGGATTGCCAGAGCTGAACCACAGGCATCGAAGTCTATTCCAAACATGGTATGTGTACAGACTGACACAAAGTAGGATATTTAAAGAATTTTACTCTGGTTTGGATGACCCTTTAGCAAGTTTGTTGGAATTCTACTGGGACATTTGCTGGACTAACACAACTTGGGAAAGGGATATTCACCATCCACATTTGTTTTGTAAACATGTAAGCATTGATGAAAGTATCTGCGGGTGGCGAGTGAGTCCCAATGGAGTTCTTGTAGCATCTCATTGACGCTGGCTGTCCCTTTTATAATTACTTGTTACAAATCGAGCCTCCTGTCCGCTGTACTGCGTCCATAAAGTTCACTTGTTCACTAGCATAGGGGCTCCACACTGCTGCTGAGTATTACAACTTAGGTCGAACCAAGGCCCGGCCTTGTAAGCCATTCCTTCACGTCTCTAGTACAGGAATTACATATTCCTCCGTAGGGTAACCCCAGGGACTACGGCTGCAGAATGTTAGCTCTGGCGTGATCTTTCCAATTCAGATGTTTGTGTGATGGTTCTCCTAATATTTGTGCTTTTGTCGTTTCAGAGATGTTTGGTCCAGTGAGGGTATGCTTTAGTGGTTTTTGATTGTTTATTACGGGTAATTTGTAAGAAGAGGTCACAAAAGAGGTAAAAGAAACAAAAAAGATGAGCGGAGATTGTGAGATGGGATGAGAGGAGCGTGATATTAAGATCAGCTCTTTTCCTCAACATCCTCTTGCATTCTGAACATTTTGTGCAGACATGCATTAGTTCATGTATTAAGCCAGGTACTTTTGAGGCATGAACGTTTTTACTTTAGCCATGGTCATATATAGACCCATGGACGTGCTAATGATAAAGTAGAGTTTGGAACATCGGTGAAATATCTTCTCCCTGCAGTTTTCCAATCCGATTATATAGAATCTAGTGGAAGATTTGGCGAAATGACACAGGCAATTCTGTAATCCGATGGATAGTCTTCGTTGTAAATACGTCTGTCGCCAAAAATGTACCCATCAAAAATCCGTTTTGTATAATGAATATTCTAAAGGAACTTTAATAAATTACACACTATGTTTATAAAGAGAATGTAACTTATTGAATTTACATGTTTATTGGGTGATGCTCATGATCCCATTTGCTTTTCTCTGCTCAGGAAATCCATGTAGATTACTTGTTACTTGATTCTTGTGTATGCCCGTGTTTTTGTCGTCATTTGTTCACCTAACATACCCACCCCTTTACATGCAAAACTCGTAACTTTTTCCACACCAGCCCCAGCATTCCGAAGTCAACATGCGATACTTCCCCAGTTGATCTACACGTTACATAAAGCAACTCATAAAGGACATCTCAGAAAAAAGGATCTGCAGGCCCTTGAAGTATTGACTGTGAAATGGTAAATGCCAAATGAGGCATTCTGGTTGAGAAAAGATGAAAGAAAATCACCCACTCTGTTCACTTGCCTCAACTCGTTTGACAGGGGTCATCTTAAAGCACTATCAGTGATTTGCAAATCAGAAAATCGAAAAAATCATAAAAATCAGATTTTTGCATGTCTTTGTAACAAGTATACCCATGCTAACATACCTACAAGTTCGAAGGCGGAAGAAAGCAAACCTTACTAAGGGACAAGATCGAATATTTTAGTCATTGTGTCCGTACGGCACTTACTACAACAATCTGTCAATTTTTCAGTTGCAAAAAAAATAACTTATGAGAATTCTATGACTTATCCTTCTTGTACAGCTATTCCTGCCAATTTCAAATATTTGAATCTTTTGAGCGAATCACTGGTAGTGTCTTTAAGTATCACGAAACAAACAGGGGTGTGAAGGTGGTTTGTAAAGCTGTGCTCCTATATCACCCATACCCAGACAATAGGAATAAAATTTTAAAAGCAGAAAATTCTCTAATGCTGAGAAGATGATGGCAACCAAACGATGATCACACTGAACATGTTTTTTAATGTGTTGTACATTGCCCAAAAGTGGCACAAAACGTGACTTGAATCCGTTGTAGTTTAAAATTGAGTGTATTTTTTCCTCCCCAAGATTGCCAAAAGCAAATGGAGAATAAAGAACATTTTATAGCAGTAACAATTTATTGTAACCATGGTAACATGCATTGCATTGGTATTATTAGTTTCAGGAAAACCTTGACTTTTTCTACATTCGACGACGAGCATGGCCAAAGTCTCTCATCCAATATTAAGAGAAAAAAAGACGGTTGGCCATATCAAAGGTAACACGGATATGCAAGAAGTTGAAAAAATTCAGTTATCTACGATCCTGATGAAACCATTCAATCAAATGTGATTAGGAATGGATCAGTAAGATAAATTGATGGCAATTGTGAAAGAATATCCATGGTTGGAGCGACCTCAAAAAAGTCAACTAAAAAGGACTGTTAGTCCAAACAAAATGCGCGAGGATTATAACGAGAGTAACTTTGACTTGTAGAAGTCTTCCGCATTGGATTAATGAAAAAGTAACTTTTAGACATTTGTTCACATTTACATAAATCAAGCTAATTAATAAATAGCCCTTTTAAAAAATATCATATCGATTAACAAAAATTGAAGTAGTATTTTTTGGTTGTAACGTCACATCACAACCTCGAAGATTTTGTTCTTTCCTTTGGGGGGCCTTTATGCAAATGGCTGCCACAATCCCCGGAAATGAAAAGGCTTCACACACCATGTGGGAGTCAGATTGGGTCAACATTAAAAAAAAAAATATGACACAGCTCCTTTTGAAAAAAATACTACACATGTGTCGATTTAAAGAGAAGGTATGGCGGGGGAGCATAATCATTACCAACGTATAGGAGCTTATAAGTTGAAGTAGGTTTACATGGTAGTATCTCATGGTTCTCGCAACCACGGTGGGCGATGTGCTACCGATGCTGATTTACAAATTGTGCTCAGAATGCCACAAGAACGGACAAA